>CACRXK020001729.1:0-50518 GCA_902702795.2 Paramuricea clavata
CATTTATCATTAGGATGAATAACCAAGGTCCCAATTTGGTTCCTTGAGGGACACCGGAAGGAATGTCAATCCATTCAGACATACAGTCTCTTGCAAGTTTCACCCGTTGTTGCCTGTTCATCAGAAAATTGTAAATGAGATGATCGGTTGACTTACCATAAAGATTAGTTTTGCCAGCGCCTAGCGACTCTTAGCACATGTTTATGGCCTCGGTCTCGGAGCGAACGCTAATAGGGCTCTGTGGGGACTGGGAACGAGATCTTACGACAAGTATACCCGGGGGCCGGGAATCGCGAATATATACGGTTTTAATTCCAAACAGATGGTGTTTCTGTTTGTTATGCTTTGTCGGTTCAATTACAGAATAAAGAAGAAATTTTACTTGCTTGTTGACAACAATTGTTGTACACCATTTCTTAATCGGGAAAATTCCTCTTGTTACGCTTGTTTCCCCGCCAAGCACAGCTTAGATGCTGTGATGCCCGCCAAATGTTCCTTGGCGGGGTCATTCAGCCCTTGCTGCCCGCCACAGATCTGTGGCGGAAGGGCCCCTGAATGCAGACTGGGTGAATTTTAAATGTGTTGATAATCGAGGATTTGTACATACTATTGAAATTTAATACAACGAAATAGCAACCATTGTGAAGTACGCATAAGATTCAGCCTGACATTCAACATGACATTCGATATAGTGTAAATGAACTCATTTCAATCACTCAAACGTCAAAATGATAAATAATAATAATTTTCAATCTATTATAGTAATTCTCCGTTTCCACGGGTTTTTTATACCTTTAAAAAGCTACAATAAAGCTAAATCTAAAGGAAATAACGTTATTTATTTTTTCTGTGTTGGTGTTGTGTACTCAGGTGAATAATATGTTTGCGTTGTTACTCTGACTGCATATCCACACCGGGCGAGCTTGAAAATTATGCCCGGCCACGGTGGGATTCGAACCTACGACCTTTGGAATACTAGCCCTAATGCGGTCAGAACGGTTCGAGTAAGTGATATTTCGGAACAGTATCTAGTTCCTTCAATACCAATGTGTTCTAGTAATATGAATTTCATATTACTAAAAATTCATATTACTAGAACACATTGGTATTGAAGGAACTAGATACTATTCCAAAATATCACTTACTCGAACCGTTCTGACCGCGTAGCTCAGTTGGAAGAGCATTGGGCTAGTATTCCAAAGGTCGTAGGTTCGAATCCCACCGTGGCCGGAAATCTAACAGTGGAGGAAATCTAACAGTCAATTGCTTTCGATAAAACCTTGACTATTAATCCACACGGTGTCGTTTCCATAGCGTTTCAGGGCCGTAGGAAGCTCTTTTTGATTGGGGGACTGAAAGCGAGGGCTGAAGGCCCGAGGAAATTTTTAAATCTAGAGTCTCTGAAATGCCATTTCCTGGCCTTTGGGGGGAAGATTTGACAGAATTCTGATGGTCAGCAAACAGCGTTTTAGTATGCCGAAATTGACAATTTGGTAGTACTAAATGGGCAAAGGCGTATTTAATTTACTATATATTGGATAACTAGGATAAGTTGCAGGAAACTGTGGGTACTGTCTTCATTCTTTGCAGTTTGTCATGGATAATGTAGCCGCTTAAAATTAATAAAGCTTAAAATTGATCAAGGTCTGCATGATTTTGAAATCATGCAGACCTGAAAATCATGCATGATTTTGAAATCATGCTACGGTCCTGCGTTTTCTTTCATTCATGTTTTCACACAAAAACGGATAAAAACGAAGTCAATTGACGAACGTCATGGAAATGTTTTGCTTCACTGTTATAGATGACGAGATAGTTGATAGATTCTGGACCTTTTTACCATTCTTGATCCAAATATTTCCAAATTCAATAAAATCATATTCGTGATTTTTTCACTGATTATTTTTATGACCCTCTCCATTTATACCAAAACTATAAAAAGACCCACCCCTTTGAAGCATGTCAAAATTGGCTGACCCACCCCCAAATTCCTCCGGCCCACCCCCCCCCCCAGCTAAAAAATAAATGCTCCCTAACGGTCGCTTATAAAAACATTGCCTATTCGTGTGTTTCTGCTGGGATCTACACCGTAGGCTAATTCGCGTGAGAATCTTAAGTTTTCTTATTTTAACATAAGGGACCGGTCATTAAGTATTTACTAGGGGGTTTGGAGGATATTTTTGGAGAGTACGAAAAAACCACAGAACCTCTGAGAAGGTACGAAAAAAACAACAGCACCTCTAGGGGGTACCAAAATCTTAGTACTATGGGTACGGAAAAAAATTACATTTTATAATTATTGTTGAATATTGAATGTATTTATGCCCAAATTTAAGTTTGGAAAGAATTGTTTTACTAATGTCAGATGTCCAGTAGGATTCAGTGTCCGTGGAACGCTTGGAGTGCAAATCTGATACATCTGAATTGTCAATGCTAGCAAGGTCGCACCATTAGAACGACAAGGAAGTGTCACGTTGAATGGAACCAATTTTTTTCTGTTTGAAATAAACCCAATCTCGTTCCCAGAGCTCAACGATGGCTCTGAGTACGAAATTGAAACCAAAAATAAATTTTTCTGTTTTTTCTTACTCTCAACCCATCGTTAGTATGTCAGAATCAGAAACAGAAAAGACTGGTGACGAATTGGACACTGCGGAAAATGTTGAGTGAAGATATATGGTTACCACTACAAGAAGTGGGAGAGCTATCACAAACTGGAGAGTTTTGAAATATAGATAAACGCAAGACAAAATTTAAAACAGAATTATTGATAGAAAAGGGGGGGGGGGTATGAAAATTTTCACTTACATTGAAGGGGGTTACGAAAATTTTTCCATAGATTTTTGGGTGGGTATGGAAATATGTACTTGAAATTTCATTTATCCTCCACCCCCTTCTAGTAATTACTTTATGACCGGTCCCTAATAGGTTTTTTTTAAAATAAATATACTGATATTTCAAACTTATTGAATGATCAATATTTTATGTTTCACGCCAGTAAAATTGTACCAAAGGTTTATGTAAGCGCTATAGCGAAGTTTCAGATGGCATGCAACATGTACGCACTGCGTACCTATTTTTAATTAAATTAAGTGTAGTATCTAGCTTTTATACAAAGTATGGTAGACTGAGAATACATGTTTTAATGCATTGAGATATGATTTTTTTAATATTGTTTTTATTATTCTGTTCCGAAATATCACTTACTCGAACCGTCCTGACCGCGTAGCTCAGTTGGCAGAGCATTGGGCTAGTATTCTAAAGGTCGTAGGTTCGATTCCCACCGTGGCCGGGCATATTTTTCAAGCTCGCCCGGTGTGGATGTACACTCATAGTAACACCACAAACAGCATTGAGATATATTAAACAAATAGAAGAAACTTTTTATTCCTAATTTTCTCAGTTCGATTTCTAACACATTAGTTTTGTTTATTTTTCAACTGATTATCTATTTTTATTTTTCGAATCTTTTTCTTAAACATGGTATTGCAAGGCTAGAACAATTTTTAATGTCATCACCCACCTTTGACCTTAAAACTGATTTGGGAAATTGCATAATTATTACTACGTTCTAACTTTTTCTTCTTAAAACTTATTTTATTGCATTTCAGAACTTACTTCTTAACTTACTTTTGTTCCTCGGTGTTACCTTGCTCTACATTTTCTTACAAAATTTATTAAGTAGTTTTATACTATGAAGTGTAGTGCTTTATAAATATTTCTCAAATTTATTAATAATTCATGAGCAATTCAGCCAATGATAATTACCTATTTGATCACAAGATGCCATTTGGATGACCCAGTGAAACCACGGGCAATAAGACAGGTGTAGTGTTGTTAAATAGAAAGTTAGAAATGGTATTGTACTTACTCATGTATTATAATTATGTTTAAAAGATCAGAATATTTATAACTTCTTATTTTGTTTCATAAATACTTCTTTAATATTCGAAACAAATTCCATATCTGCTTCGTCTGCCATCGCCATGTTTACTCGTCCCAATCTACATGCTGCACGGCATTGCCGCCCCTCCTGGCAAAATAATAAGCAAGCGAGAAAAATTAAGGAGAAATAAGAGGGTAGGAACATCGTTGTCATAAGCTGGATGCAGTGACACTTCCATATATGGCACAAACGTATCCATAACTTCCATATATGGCACAAACGTATCCTCGACGCGTTTTATAACGTTTTCTTTGGCGTAGGGATGACGTAATGCTGCTTCCCGCCTATGACGATTTGAATTAGTCATGTGATACAAGATTGCGCAAGCCGATTCGCCCAGAACGATGACACGCCCACGAAACGCCCACAATGTCCCTACCCTCTTATTTTCTCTTTAATTTTTCTCACTTGCTTATTATTTTTCCAGGAGGGGCGGCAATGCCGTGCAGCAGGTAGATTGGGACGAGTAAACATGGCGATGGCAGACGAAGCAGATATGGAATTTGTTTCGAATATTAAAGAACTATTTATGAAACAAAATAAGAAGTTATGAATATTCTGATCTTTTAAACATAATTATAATGCATGAGTAAGTATAATACCATTTCTAACTTTCTATTTAATTAACAACACTACACCTGTCCTATTGCCCGTGGTGAAACTTGATGAAAGTCACTATTGTTTTTATCAAATATCTTAATTACGCAATGCCATGCCAAATTACTTGAATAGAATAGACAACTTGCATGTTAGACAAATTTTTTATCTAACCGATCTAGGCAAAAAAAAGTAAATTCTCGTTAAGAACTTATTAAAATTAGTAAACTTGCAAAATTTGGTTGCGAAATGTTGTAAGGCTTGGAAAATATAGCCTTGCAAAGTTAGCATATTTTCAGTATATTTGTATTACGTGCGGAAATTGTTACCATTTTTGAGCCGAAAATGGTAACAATTTCCGCTCGTAATACAAATATACTGAAAATATGCAAACTTTGCAAGGCTATAATTTCCAAGCTTTACAACATTTCGCAACCAAATTTTGCACTTTTACTATTTTCAGTATGTTCTTTTTAGCTGTGGTGTTTGATTCCCTTTTCTATGCTTAGATTAAAATTTAGTCTAACATGCAAGTTGTCCATTCCTAATTACGTTATGCTTGGTTAAAATTCTATTGAAATTTAATTAACAACGCTACACCTGTCCTATTGCCCGTGGTGAAACTTGATGAAAGTCACTAGTGTTTTTATCAAATATCTTAATTACGCAATGCCATGCCAAATTACTTGAATAGAATTCCTAATTACGTTATGGTTGGTTAAGAATTCTATTGAAATCAGCAAACGAAAACATTTTGTTACGTCTCGATTCATTTGAGAAGCCATATAAACAACCCAAGCCCATCTCCCACCGGGATATCCAAACACTCGAATACAATGTATGAAAACACTCGCGCTTCGCGTTCGTGTTTTCATACATTGTTTCCTAGCGTTTGGATATCTCGGTGAAACACTTGCTCTCGTTGTTCATATATCACTTCAAGCACTGATAAAACGGATAATGTCACATGTGAAATTATTTATGATCAATTTACATGTGAAAATTATTGTTTTTCAATTATCGCGTTTCTGTAAAAATAACCGTATTGCTTTTCAAAGATTTTTCTTTATACAATAAACAGAAGAATACATGGATGTTTGGAAATACCAGATTTGTTTCTCGTGCATGTTGAACACGATGTTTTACTCGTTCGCTGCGCTCACTCTTGAGATATCGTGCTCAACACTCGAAACAAATCTGGTATTTTCGTGCACCCATGTATTATTCTCTATTCAATTGATTACTTGGGAACATTAACATGAAATATGCACGGGTGATCGCTATGTTGTAATTTCCAAGGTTTCTAAGTTTCGTGAAGTGTTATGTAAACTGGGTATTTAAGAGGGAATCTCCACTATCACCGAGCAACTGGTGGCACATGATGAAAAATGAAATGTTTTCTTATTTTGTCCAGTGATACACTAATGTATACTTAGAAACGTGATGGAGTTTGTTTTCTGAAATATTATTTTAAACGCCGAAAATTATCAAAACCTGACATGTACCCAAGATTCGTGAAATTAGTTAAAAACATAGTGAGTCATAGCCTCTCGAAAACTTCGTTTTGCTCAGCTCGCGTCTTCAGGAAACCTCACTTTCGGTTTTTAAACGTGTATATAAGACGTTTATAAACAACGATAGTCTATTTTGCAATCTTTTAAATGATGTTTCAAAGTCAAGGCAAGCGTGTAAAAATCGCCTTATTTTGCAATCCAAAAAATTCTAAATTGGTACACTTTTTGAAAATTAATTTTCCGTATCCGGGAAAACTCCAATTTCCTTGAAATTTAGGGAATTTAGAGAGAAATTGTTGCTCTAAATGCTGATGTAAAAATTATTTTGGGGCTTTTTGTTACCGCGGAATTATACGGACTATAATATCGGGAAAATCACAAGAAAAACCTTAAGTTAAAAAATTTTAAGTTTGGTACATTTTTTGAAAATCATTTTCCCTTTTCAGTAAAACTCCGATTTCCTTCAAATTTAGACAAATGTATGAGCAAATGTTGCTCTCAAATCTGGTGTAAAAATATTATGGGGTGTTTTGTTATCACGAAATTATAATGTCTATAATATACAGCCGATTATGTAGACAGACGCTTATAGACAGGCCGGCAGTACGTCTAGACACAGTCTGCTCAGATAGACTGTCGAAACGTGAGGATTTATACTTGTTTTCTCTTGTTATTTGGTTTTGACAGATAAATTATAAATTATTTTAAATTTTGCTTGTTTGTCGGGATTTTAGAGAAATAAGTAGCCAATATGAACATCATGTTGCAAAAGCTCCGTGCGCGTCACTTGACACATAATAATTAATAGACAAAAGATCAGTTATTGATAGCCTGCTTAAATCCACTACTCAAAGTCTCAATAGCTCGTAAAATCAATCCGTATTATCTACTTTTTTTAAACTGAAATATATGTGCTTAGTTTTCTCTGAAGTAGTCGCATAAATTATTGAGATTAGGGCTAGATTTTATCAAACTCGCGATGTGACTACAATGACAATGTCAATGTAATTAGTGACGTGTTTGACAGTTTGTATAAATAAACTTCCGAATACACAGAAATTATAAAGTAATATCAAACCTGATGTATAGAACATACGCTGAATTTACTTTGTTATATGCACAATACAGTAACTGCATGTAAGCGACTTGCCCTTTTAAGAAACCAATTTGCTAATAATCATTCTTTTTTCAAAATCATGCGGACCTTTATTTATCACTTAAATAATATACCCTTAAAATACTGACAATTGATTAATTTTAAGCAGCTACATTATCCATGACAAACTGCAAAAAATGAAGATATTACCCATACTTTTCTGCAACTTATCCAACATATCAGACTTGTAAACACGATGTCATACCCTATAGGGAGTATCGTTAAGTTGAAGTTCTGAGCAATTTCAGAACTCTGTACGTCGCCGCCATGCTGATTAAGTCGGGGCCATGGTCCCGCTTCCCCGGGTCCTGGGATTTAATGAAGTGTGACGTTCGTATTTTGAGCAATGTAAATTAGTCGCACTTCATGATATAACAAAATTGCTCGTTACAAATTGTATGAAATTCCATGTCTTAAACAAAAAACCAAATGTTGTTGAATGCTATTAATCGTCTTCTTTCACTACATAACTTCAAGCGCATTCCTAATTTCGTTTAAAAAAATATTTAAAATTATCTAACTTTCGGTTTAGGGCTGAAACACGTATTTCAATTGCTCGATCAAAATACGTTACACTTCATTGAATCCCGGGTAAGCGGGGACATATAAACAGCCTGTTATAATCAAATTTCTCATGAGAGCGAAACGCAGTGCCGTAGCTAGCTCGATAATTGGGGGGGGGGGCAGATATTCATATATTCGTGTTCTGCGTTATTAATTTCTTTTGAAATCGATTGTTTTTATGGTCTGTGAACACGAATATATGAATATCTGCCCCCACCCCACCCCCACCCCCAATTATCGAGTTAGCTACGGCACTGGCGAAACGCAAATTTTGTATCATCGCCTCTGATCATCGCCCATGTTTGTATATTTTAAATTCCGATGTATATTAAAATACGTATACTTTCAAACATCAAACCTCGCATCAGACTTATAGTTCTTCAACGATTATAGCCGTAGGCAAAATTTTTCAGTTTTGAGAGCAAAACTAATTGTTTAGCCGCTTTTGGGAGCTTTCAAAATGGTTGTAAAACTTTTGAAATGGATAAAAATTTACTATTTTCGACCCTCGACCTCGACGTACGACCCTCGACCCTCGTTATAAGCGTCAATTGCATTTAGGTAATCAGTTTCACAGTTTAGCTCCATCACAACAGAAACTTTTCTTAAGGTCGAGAAATAAGCGAGATTTAAAAAAAAAGCTTTAAAATGTTTTCCACGTCATTTTAAAAGTTCTTTCAGATAAGGGAATCTCATTTCTATATTCATGCTATTTCCGATCATATCCCTCAACAGGGCCGTTCCTAGACGCGATAATGGGGGGAGGGGGTATATTCATATATTCATCCATGCTCGCTACCGTAAAAACAATCGCTTTCAAAAGAAATCCGTCGGGCAGAAGACGAATATATGAACTTACACACCCAATTATCACGCTAGGAACGGCCCTGTCCCTTTAATTAAACGACTGAACTTGCCCGGCTTCAATGAAAATAAGGCCGAAGTTTGACGCTTAAACTGAACTGCTTAGAGCACAACATGCTCAAATATAAGTAATTGACTGTTTATAGTAAGTATATATAGCCTTCAATCTAGCGAGTGTACAAGTGTTTCTAGTTTATTTTAATTGGCGCGCATGGATCGATCAATTGAAATTAACAAGAATTTGAAGCAGAAATCTTAGTCTTGGAGAGTTTAACAGCGTATTTTTATCTAGAAATAGGCAAACTAGTTTAAAATTATCTGCGTCTTATATTTCCTATCAATAACAAGAGAAAACAAGCAAGAATGATTAAGGTTCGACTGTCTATAGTTGAAGCAAGGTGCCTAATTGTCTGAGGATTTTAAGGTTTTTTTTGTGCTTTTCTCGATATTATAGTCAGTATAATTCCGCGGTAACAAAAAGCTCCAAAATAATTTTTACATTCGGTTTTAGAGCAACAGTTTCTCTTTAAATTCTGTAAATGTCAAGGAAATTGGATTTTTTCCGGATACGGAAAATTAATTTTCAAAAAGTGTAACAATTTAAAATTTTTTGGATCGCAAAAAAAGACGATTTTTACACGCTTGTTCTGACATTGAAAAATCATTTGAAAAATTGCAAATTGGACCCACGTTCTTTACAAACATCTTATAAATACGTTTAAAAACGAAAGGTGAGGCTTCATCACACGCCAAATAAGAAAAACGAAATTTTCGAGAGACCGTAGCTCACAATTCTTTTTGCTAATTTCGCAAATCTCGGGTATGTGTGAGGTTTTGATAATTTTCGGCTTTTAAAATAATATTTCAGAAAAAAAACCCACCACGTTTCTGAGTACACATTAGAGTATCACTGGAAAAAATAAGAAGATTTTTTATTTTTCCTCATGTGCCACGTATTCTCGATTTTGCTCGGTTTTAGTGGAGATTACGTTTGAAAAAAAGGCGAAAACGAATTTTGCGATGGTTATGATGTCACCAAAACTGCAGTTAATTGCGTAGAAAATATAAACAAGATAACGGATTACACGGCTTTTCTAGTCATATTCGCTAAAACAAATCTCTTTTTTCCAATAATATAAACTTAATTCTTAAAGCAATTTCCTTCGTATGCACAATTCCGTTTTTAGCAACGTTTGGTAAGCAGAATAATTTTCAGCATCTCGTCTGCTTTGATCTAGCTCCGTGAAGTCTGGTAAACTTATTTCCATTTTCATGTTCTCGCACGGCTTTGTTCTGTCATCCTGTGGCATAACGTAACTTGAGGTCGGTTTTACTAGTTTTTGATAAGTATCATCATCCCTTGTATTTCTGTCTCGCAGTCTGTTCACATCAAACACCGTATAACCAGCATTTTTATGCGACGTTTTTGTTTCTGGATAGGTTACATTTTGGGCCGGCGTTTCATAACTTGATTGTCCTTCTACCTCTTCGTAATGTGATGTCCCGCCTTTTCAAAAGAAAGATTATTAATTAAATCTAATCAAACAAGCAAGAAAGTTGAGGAGAGCAGGCCAGTTAGTTTCTGCAGTAAGAACAATAATTGCATGACAGTTGAATGGATATTTCAGCACGTAGCCTGAACTCTCGTCAATTTTCTTCAAAATGTGAACCAGTTAAACATTTGCCAGAGTTGACATAATTTTAACAAGCGTAGTAGAATTTCTCACGAACAGCACTTAAAATTTGAACCAGGTGAAAGTGAATAAGAGTTGATGAGAGTTCACGAGAGTCTGTGAGATTTGGTTGTCAAAGGAAGCGAGAGTTTCCAACTCCCTGATCTTTTCTCAACTTTTACTTTACTTGGTTCTCCAGTTTCGCATTAAGGTTTGTGTCAGCCTGTATTTGTAAAATAGAGCCTGACGGGAAGTGAAGCTGACGGGGTCACCCTCGAATGTATTGACGCTTATGCTGTACTGGAGGGTGAAAATGATCCGCAATTCCATGTATTTGCACCGAAAACAAGGCTAATACATAAAACTAACAATCGACTTACTCTCATAACTGTGTTTTGTTTTAAAGTTGACCCACCGTCTCTTCTGTGACTTCATATAAAACTGAGTTGACCACCCGTCATATTGTGACGTTATATAAAACCCAAGAATATACATTACATTTCTTCTTATAATGAGCATGCATATATTATATTACTCACCTTCAGCTGAAGTGCCACCAGACTCGTTTGCATTTGTGACGGCGTCATCATTAAACTCTTTATTAATTCTCGTTACAATTTCGTAATCTTGCTCCTGTTATAATAAAAATATTATGATTTATTTACGATTACACAGGGTGTGATTTTCGCCCCAAGCAAAGTATTACGAGACGATAAACCTGCTTGACAACAAAATTATGACAGTGGACAGACAATTATAAAAACCTGGAGGAAAACCTGAAATTATTAAAATATAACTTTACTTATACTAGATAGCTCTATCAGTTCTAAATGTTCTTGCTAGAGGTTTAGCGAAGCCCATGTTTTATGTAACCCAGAGCTACAGTAGAATTAAATCTAAACTAAACTAAACTGACTTTAATGATATTGGGTAGCTCTACGAGTTCAATAATGTTCTGAAGTGTTCTTCCTAGAGGTTCATATGTAGTAACCATTCACCCTGTCAGTAACGCCATGAGTAGTAATATAGGTTCCGTTCGACCCTTATTTTTGATAAGTAGTGAGGAGGAGTGAGGAGGAGTGAAGAGGAGTGAGGAGGAGTGAGGAAGAGTGAGGAGGAGTGAGGAGGAGTGTGGAGGAGTGTGAAGGAGTGTGGAGGAGTGAGGAGGAGGAGGAGTGAGGAGGAGGATTGAGGAGGTGTGAGGTGGCGGAAGAGTGAGGGGGATAAATAGTAAGCTTAAACAAGAACGGGCAAGACTTGCTGACTTGACATTTTTTAGCGTCCCTCCGCGTGTTTGATACAATAGAGGGATTATGAATAGTTCGAGTCCCTCACATGGCAAAATTGTTTTCGAAATTAATATATAGCAGAGTTATAGCCGTATCTTTGCTCGGAAGAGATAAATTTCCACAGGTATGTTGAAAGATTTTTCGTATCTTCCATAGCGAGGAATCTATTCGTCACAAAAATTGAGACATATTTTAAACTAAACAGTTGCTAATCCTGAGTTGTCAACGTCGTTGCTATGATCAATATTTGCATGTTGTTCAACATTATTTAGCAATCCTCCTACATACATATATACTGTTAAGATGATCATAAGAAAGCTTATCAAGAATAGAAATTAGAATTAGAATGGTTGTAATATATTTTGCCATAAAAATAAATATATTTTTTATCAAATATGCGGTTGTTATATTCGTTGCTATGTGTTGCCAAATCATTAGGAGTTGTGTAGGTATTTAAGGGATTAAGGCAATAAGAATTTGCATAACTAAGTGTATCCCAATGGATAGATAGGGATTATTTATAACGCAGGGGTATGCCTTAAAATCGGGCGCGTGGCTTTGCGGGCAAAGATTTACACAAGATTTCAGTTTTAAAATACATTTATTTCCTCAAAACGTTTTACAAAATTTAGTACGGTCTACTTCTAAGAGCGTAACGTCTAGGTGTTATTTTAAAAGAGTTCTCATATTGTTGTTTATCTTCTGGGGATAACTTTGTAAGTTTCTCCGGCTTCATTGGAATATATTTCGGCTGTCACTCAATATAAAATGTTCATAATCCTCTCTTGCTTCCGGAGTCATTCGTGCTAGGTCACGTTCGGTCCAATCTGCTGGGTCGACCCAATTTGTCCATTTTTGGTGTGAACTCCATTTCACCCACCTTGCTGTTAGACGTACCATACGACCATAACTCGCAGAAACCAATGACATGCGAAAACAGTAGAGGCGACCGTTCATCACATATCATACATTGAGCATTTTGCCCCAGTAGAAATCTTACCATGAACATCTTGGACACTTCATTAAGTATACAATGTGACCAGTCTCTTTTCCACAATGGTTGCAAGCTAGTGTCTCTGACTGATCATCATCTTCATTATCATCATCATTATCATCCTCCTTATCATCACCATCATCATCATCATAATATTCGCTTTCATTATCACTCTTATCAGATTTCCTATCCTCTTCGCCAGATTCGCTTTCACCATCACTGTCAGATTGCGGCATTTCATATTCCTCCTTTGCCATTTCTGACAATAAATACTCATTTTTAATTAAATCTTTATTAACCCCTGCTTCTACTAGGCCTTTTGTAAACAGGTCGAGCGACTTCTTCTTAGGGAATATTGGCATGAGTTCTCCTTTGGAATCAGGTTGTGTAGTTTATAACTAGTATCAGAGTAGGCTTGGAAAAATAGCTTTTTGCACGCTTCCGATCGGCGATCGCACAGGATTTCTAGATTAGCTAATTTAAGGCCTTCTTCGTATGAAACGCCAGGAAATATTCTTTTAATACATCGTTTTTGAACTCTTTCAATTTCCAAATTTAAATATTGCGGTAAGGAATTATGAAAGACAGGTGAGGCGTATTCCAGTAACGGGCGAATGCATGAACAATATATTTGAATAATTTCATTTGCAGGAACTCGAGCTCTCTTTAACTGTGTGATTAGATATAGTCGCTTGCTGGCCTTGGATGATATGCTATCAACGTACATTTTCCACTTGCAGTCACTGCTGACTGTAAGACCAAGTATTTTCGCGTGGTTTACGACCTCAATCCCTTTGCCGTTGACTCGGATGGGGTTGAGATGATTTGTTTGAGTTTGCTTCCGCGAAAAATCAATTCTGAGCTCTTTACATTTATCCTCATTGAGTTCGGCCAAATTCGAGCGTGTCCATCTTGAACTTCGTCAACGGGTTCCTGAATTGAACTTCGCTTTCCTTTATGGATGATTTTAGATAGAGTAGTGTCATCAACATATTTCCAAAGTTTTGTACGGGTTGTTGTTAGATCATTAATATATACAGCCAAGGACACAGTTTTGCATGGCCAGAAATTCAGGACAGTCAGCGGAAAGACGCGCGGGCTCATATTCACCAAATTTCCATTTCAAGAAAGAATAGAATGCAGTCGGGCATGTATCCGACATTGTATTCGTATGCAAATTTTATACGCACAATACAACAATAAGCCGTTTAAATACTTACTTGAGCTACACAATAATTTTCTGTTTGCTAAAAAGCATATATTTTGTGGCTTTTTGGAACCTGTTTATCCATCCTCTACGGTTTGTAAACTGTTGGAGAACAAAGATAAACTCATCTTTTATCAATGCAGACGTGCAGAAGCTCCATGTACTGCCCACGAATGTCCTAAAATGCTGTCCTAAAATGCTGTCCAAAAATGTGCATTTTGCGAATTTTGGGAGAATTAACTATCTGGTATATGTGATGAGATAAGGTAGGAATATAGTTCTCGGGAACTGGTTTGTCCTACTTGAACTGTTCTGAAATTTATTCGGTTAAAGGATCGAGAAATTAAATAATGTTTTCGACGTGCAGAGCTCGGATTTATGTACGAAAAAAGCTGGAAATTGCTAAAACATATATTTGCAATACTTAATCTATATATAAATCAGCCATCTTGACTAATGAATGAGGAAGTACATTGCGTATGCCAATCGCCATGCTGTCCTGAATTTCTGGCCATGGTCCCCTGCGGCACACCTGAGCGCACTTGACGCCATTCAGGATAACAGTTAGATGTTACCTTTACCAGTTGTTTTCGGTCAATTAGAAAATCAATAATCCAATTGATAGTTGAAGACGGAAGATCGAAAGATTTTAATGTCGTTATCAAACGGTTGTGGTCAAGAAGATCAAACGCCTGTCGAAAGTCGAATAGCACTGTGCGAATCGCGTTACCTGGTTCGTCCGTGGCTAGCAGCCATTTATGCATAATCGAGATCAAGGCCAATGTAGTGGATGACTTAGATACAACACCGTACTGATTGGAATCGATGACTTTTGGAACTGCCGACTTTTAAAAGAGGCAGTCTCTGTAAGAACCGCATGACCTCTTTGGATCAAGAAATAGATTTCTCTCAAACTTGGTACTTGAGATTGCCTTTATAAGGGTTGCTTCAAAATGCATCTTGTTTTCAGTCTAACTGCATTTTGGCAAAGTTCCAGGGGGGGAGGGGCAAGTTGAGGGCTAAAATTATAATTTTTGCTGTTTCTCAATAATGGATTTTTACTGATTTTTAAAGCTCTCTACATCAAACAAAAATAATGATAAAACTAAATCCTTCCACACAATAGTAGCTTTATATGTCTTAAGTAAAAATATACCTACAAATTTTTCAAATATGTTTTCTACATATAGAAATGACATCATTCATGACAGACTAAAATAGAGATTTCCAAGTTCCTTAAAAATTGTTGAAATAAAACCCCTAAAATTCAAAAGTTAGACTTGCCATGAATGTAATATTATTTGTATGGTGAGATTAAAGGTTGGTCTTACATAATGTAAAATTAAATATTGCGGCCTGTAAATTCTGGGAGTACTACAGGCCAACAAATAATCAACATTTTCGACTTTCGGTAGTTTAGATCAAATAAGAATGTTCACCGTTTACTGTAAACTCTGCTTTCAAAGACCGAGATTTTACTTATTATTTTGACCTAGAACAGTGATAACATTCGTTTGACCTTTGCTGTTGTCTAAAGTCTTTTAGGGAAATGCACTGACACAGGCATTTCCCGTTATGTATGGACCGTATTGTATAAATAATAAAAATTTTCTAGCTGAATATAGACAAAACAAGTTATAAATTTGCAACAGGTAAAGATGTTCGTTAGTCAACAAATTATCGAACATCGATTTACTTTGAAGATTTATTAGTTTTATATTTTAAAAGTCAAGAGAAAAGTACTCCAATATTAAATTAACTAATACAAAGATATGCCTCGAACGACAACCTTGTCATTGAATGACCCCGATTGTCAGTAGACTTACTATTTGACTTTCGTCAGCTGCCATTATTCTTTAGTGTTATGCACATATCAACGGCCTACCCGGGGGGTACACCCCCGGGACAACCGGGGGGAAACGAGGGGGAATTTGGTATTTTAGCCGTGCATTCTGCCCGTGAACCCCGGGGAAATTACAAACTTCGCAATAATAGGACGACGGGGGGAGGGGAAGTAGGGGACTTTGACGTGACAATTTGAATTTTATAAATAAAGTGAACAATTGGTCCGTACTCAAAATCGCAGCTCACGGAGAAAAGTATCGATCGCCAACTTATTATTTATGATATTTTGTAGTGGTCTTGCTAAAATTTGAATAAATAAATACAGAATACATGAGTGCCATTGTGATACCCCAGTTTGTATGATAATTTCAGGGTGTTAGCCAGAAAAAAAGGTTTTGCCCGTTAAACGTAAATTGGGAAAACTTTTTTTGACCGATCAAAGTCCTTGTGTAGGAATAAATAGTGTTTTTTCCAACGTGTTACTTCTTAGATGCAAACAACAGTGGCTTAGCTTTTTTTATTTCATTTCCGGTGAATGAACACGGATGCACACCGATGGCACTTTGTTTTGTGCATTTAATTTCAGTGAATACACACCCAATATGAATGAAACGCGATACATTCTGAGTAGTTAATGGAAAAAGTAAATAAAACGTTCTTTGATATAATAATATAAAATCAAATGCAATGCACTTTCTCATCAGAAAAAATGAAAATCTTCCAGCAGACTCGGTTGGGAAAGCCCCTTATAGCTACTTCAATTGGGAAGAGTCCGTCAAACGGACAGTATATGGGCTAGCTAACACCCTGAATTTTTAATTGTTTGTATGCTATTTATATTATGAACTACTTTATTCTAAGCCCCAGGGGGAGGGCAGTTTGACTTACACGTTTCCCGGGGGAGGGAGGGGAATTAATGCATTAGAATCATGTTTTTTCAAAGTCCCGGGGGTGTACCCCCAGGGCAGGCCGTTGATATGTGCATTAATCCCTTTCGATATCTTAATGATTATTGTAGACACAGTCTTGTAAATAAATCTTGATTAGTCTTCATCAGCAGCCTATGCTGGTCAATTTGTCTGTTGTTTTTACTCCATTTTGTTTTTGTTATGGCGGAAGCTGCTGACCAGCCAAATAATTCGGCTGTCAAACGTTGGCTCGTCGCATTATTAATCCGCACCCTATTGAGGACATCCATTTTTGGTCCCCCCCCCCCTCTCCTGGAATTTCCAGATATTTTAAGCGAATTTTTAGCCTCCCCTGTGGAATTTCCGCAGATTTTTATTGAATTTTAGCCATACATGCCCATGGAATTTCCGCAAATTTTTTATGATCTTTTAATCCATCCCATGCCATGTAGGCCATCAGCCACTCGCGAGAATGAAGCTGGAAAGCAAGTTTCGTTTCCCCCCCACGGAGACCATATTTTGATTTCATTATATGTTGAGTGGATCCATTTCAATGATAAAACACCAATGTTGTACTTCGGCAAACATGCAGGTCTCGAGAAAATTGCTTTTATCTATGTATGACGTCATCCATAGATGAGAAAACTAAAAATATTTGAAATTCAAAACTTTGAAAATACTGACAGATAGAGCATCACATGTGTACAAAAAAACTATATTACGATAATCACGTACGGTCAATTGTTACTGAAATATTGCTGACCAAAGTTTTGGAAAAATGCTGAGTAAGCATTTTTAGTCAATGTTTGATCTGCAAATAGTTAACTGTAGCAACTTTATTTTTCGGACAATAAATCTCCTGTAGAGAGACTGTCTCCTGGGGAAAGGAGTAAAATGTTTCCGTCGTAATAATACCTTGAATTGGGCGTTCCAGCATGCGTTTCAAAGGAAGGCAGATTTATGCATGCCTCAACGGAATTAAGCGCAGTGCGGACGTCAAGCGATTGTTTCCATAAACATGTTTATTAACATTAATCAAAATTTGTCCAAAATGAAGATCAAATTAGTAAGGTTTTTATCTTCTTACTAGCTTTTTTAGTGTTTTGAAAATTTAGTTTTAATTAACGAAACAGAATTTAACAACAAATTTTGATGAAAAATTGCCCCTTTGCGCCTAATTTCGCTTTGAAATGCGTGCGTTTACTGCTCTTGTATGAAGCAAGAATTCGAGAACATCGAAGAACTTAGCCTGCGAAACAGTCTACATTTATGTCGCTTATTCCACTTGGGGGAAAACTTATTTATCGCGTCCCCTCCCCCCCCTCCAAGTGGAATAAGCGACATAAATAGAGTCTGTATTCGCAGGCTACGAAGCACTGTAAAATGTAATGAAATCGACAACTTGACCTTGGTCTTGTGACCTTGTACTGCCTCAGCACTGAAATGTTTTTTGACAACCATAATTTACCAGAGTTTCTTGAATATTTTCCTTGTTTAACTGGTAGAACCGAACGTACAAGTGCATCAGAAGACTAAGCGAGAGTTTGCGGTGTTGAAATGCTCGGTTTACGGGAAGTTATTTTGCATTCGCAAGCCTCAACAAAAGCCGGCATTTGCACAGTTTGATTATCATGTCGATCAGTGGCGTGCTGGGTACTATTTTTCTGGGGGGGCAGTGGGCTGTCAACCAATATGCGCCCCTACAATATTACACTTGATAAACGAGGGCCGAAGGCACGAGCCGAGCGCCGAAGGTAGGCCTACGAGGTTTGTCTAGGGGGTCCGGGGGCATGCCCCCCAGGAAGATTTTTGAATTTAGAGTCTCTAAAATGCCATTTCCTGGACTTTGGGGGACGATTTGACAGAAATCTGATGGTCAGGAAATAGCATTATAACGTGTGGAAATTTGCAATTTGTACTTAAATTATGCAATGCTAACCACTTCCAGCGATTAATTAATCTAATCCCAATTCTATTCTCTACTGATCTAGTGATCTGAATACATTTACAACTTACAGCTCTTTTATACAATAATACACGGACCCCACGCATATGCATTTTAAGATTTCCTTGCCTGGCTGCCAATAGGGCGCGTTTCAGCATTATTTCATTACTTACATTACTCATGATGTTTCTTGCGCAAACAACTAAATTGTGTACACTACATTATGATAACTTCAACTCAGTGAACTCTATATATATATATATCTGGAATGATAACAGCGAGCGAAAAGTGAAGCCGACAAAAAAATCACGACATAAGTATTCGTCATTGTCTTCGTCATCAACTGTTCAAGAACTTTCTTACAGTATTAAAAATCACTTACATATAAAATTTGTAATTGTTTTGAAAGTTTTTATCACAGTTTTTATATCTTTATTCACTTTTAACCTGAAGATGGAGTTATACTCCGAAACGTAGTTATTAAAATAATTTTTTACTAAGCCCATATGGTCTAATTTATATTCAAACACACGTACATATTCATTTTATACATTTTGCTGGCAGGCAAATTCCGATCACACATAAATTCTTTAAAAAATAACGTACCAGTGTATTGACTAAAAACTATAAAACTGGTAAACTAAAAAACAATTCAAACAATCGCGAAAAATGGCAACGGCAAAGTCACAGTTGCAAGTCAATTTACCTACCTGTGAAATGAAATTTTCTCGCAAGAATATCTCCTTTCCTTGTGCATCCAGGAACGACAGTACGACACAATATATTTGAAAAAGTGATTGTTTTCTCCAGACGGGGACGTTTTCCTCGACTTTTTTCCGACAGCGAATTCAATGCAGTAAATTTTAGGAGCAAAACAGTTTGCTCCTACAATGTATTGAATTGAGTTGGCCATGTTTTTAATTTTTTTTTCGTGATTGCGTTCAAATTTATACTGGCCGTGCAACGGTTTGCAAGAGGGGGAATGAAACTGACGTCCAATCCGCGTAAACCTGACGTTTGAGGGACTGAGACTGACGTCCAATCCGCGTGAAAGACTGGTATCGAGGCTTCATTGTTTTCACAATCAAATGACTGAATGTTATCATTCCAGATATATAAATATAGAGTTCACTGCTTCAACTATCTAATTTGCGCCGCTCTCGTGAAGCATAATAAAGGGCGTAATATAAGGGCATAATAGCAGCAAAAAAGGGCATAATTCCCGTGATCGCTTCCAAACCTGACCAATATTTCGGTAATGAGACATTGCGTTTGATCACTAATCATGTTCCTATATAAATGATTTCGTGTGCGCCGTGAAGTAGCAAATTAGCAAAACGGCTTAATAGACAAAATAGTCTGTAATTTAATATATCACTTTGTCGTTTTCTTGGCAGAAGTAACTATATTTTTTCGAATGCGTATTTTCCCACCCACTTTCAAAATTCGACGCGGGATCGGCGCCCCCTTTTCATTTCTGCGCCCCCAAGAATTGCCAGCTGGGGGGGCCGTGCCCCCCGCCTGCCAGCACGCCACTGATGTCGATAGATAAAAGCAGTTTGAAAATTCAAATTGAAAACATTTTAAAACAGCCGTATTTGTATAGAAGATATGTTAGTTGTATTAAAATCGTGACTTCTTTCTGTTTGAACTCAAATTTGTACTTGTTTCCCGATTGACAAGGCTAGCTGTCAGGCTTGCGACCATTGCCAGGAATGACTGTAGATAAAGCAGATTCAGCGTGTCAAATGTCTTCTTGTTTTGCCAAGATTATAATATTCTATTGCTGTTCAAACGAGATATTCTATACACAGGATACGTAGAGTATATTCTACTTTGTGTTAAGCAAAAAAAATTATAAAGGTTAAACAGATATTGAAAAATATACAACAACCACGAACATTTCGTTTATTTCTTCGGGAGTCCAGGGAAATGACGGAAATCTTCAAGTTTCAATGGAAGTCTGGCGCATGCGCAACAAATTTTTCAGCTGTTGGTCATCCCTCAAAATTTTTTCGGATTTTCCATTTTACAGGATAGGATTTTCGACATTTTCTGAATCGAGTTTGCTTGGAAAATGCTGTAATCTTAGGATTTATTAGAAATAACGTAATATATCCCTCTTATTCCCTTCCTGACAACAAAATTCATTGCCATTTCCTTCTAAATTTTATTTCCTTGCTTTTTATTTCCTAATTTTCCTTGCAAATTTTCTTAATTGCAAATGGAAGCACTGCTTCGTGGTATGCGCGAGGAGCACACCGCAGCTTCGAAATGCGTGAAAAAATGGCGACCATATAATGTAAAAATTACATAATTTGAAGGCCAATTTTTGGCAAAACTGCAGGTGTTATCGATTACAACATTTTGTTATTCGACCTTATAAGCTTTTAAGCAACATTTGCACCCGTCAAATTGTTGTCTCTGTGTGGGGGAAACGAAAAGTCAAAATCTGCTGAGTGGCTGATGGCCTAATAGTGGGTCTCCACAAAGAGAGACTTGGAGCAAGTCTAGTTGTGGTCATGTGCGCCACGGTCTGCCACGGTGGCTCTATTTTGATTGCGCAATACTGCGGATTCAGGTTGAGTGTTTAATGACGTCATGACCGTTACAACAACTGAACGCAGTTGTTGCCATGCATGCAATTATATGTTGCTATGCACAAAATTATATTCAGCTAGCTGTCAAATTACAATACATATGCACTCTATAACCTTCACTTTTGCATTTATTTTCGATTTCCATTACAAATATTTATAACACTTGAAAGATTATATATATACATAGCACTTTTAACAAAAATACTACTGCTAAATTCTCTAAATTCAAATAAACGCGGAAAAAAATACAATCTACAAGAACCGTTACAATAGCAAAAAAATGTGGCGCGTAAACGAGCACGGTCGACTTTATGTTCAAGGAAAACCTTTATCTCATGACTTGAGATTGTTGATTATCAATAAAATCATTAATAATGGGGGTAATCGTGCAACAGGCATTTTCCATGGAAAATACACTGATATTGCTCGGCAGTTAGGGGTATCTTCAGCTGTTGTATCTAATATTTGGAAGCGCTACTGCGAAGATGGTAGCATTAGTCCGAAGAAAAATACAGGTGGCAACCCAAGCCACCTTTCTCAAGGGGACCTACAATACGTTGAATGTCTGAAACAGCAGAAACCTACAATTACATACGATGAAATCATGCAACAATTGCACGAATTTGGCGATTTGCCGTACGGTACAACTTCAACGACAGCATTGTCCGAGGCAGTTCGACATCGGCTGCCTAGTGGTAAAGAGTACAGCTTTAAAAAGTTAAATATTGTCGCCCAAGAACGGTTTACGCTACAAAATATGGCATACACACAGCTTTTCATAGATTACCTACATGAGAAGGATCCATACACGCTAAAATTTTTCGATGAGTGTGGTCTCAAACTTCCTCAACACGCCTCGCGAACTTACGGACACGCTCCTATTGGGGAACGAGCAATTGAACTTCAACGATACGCGGAAACGCCTAACACAACAGTCAATCTTATGTGTTCTTTGACAGGGGTCGATTACGCCAACACAGTAAATGGTAGTGCAGATACTATAGATTTTCTTAGATTTTTGGAAGAAGCTTATCATTCAGAAAACCCAAGAACTGCAAGACCTGTTTTAGAGCCAGGTTCAGTTATAGTGATGGACAACTGTGCCACCCATCATAACCAAGGCGGTCAAATTCTACAAGAATTTCTGAACGACCTGGAGATTGAACTAGTATACATGCCTGCATATTCTCCGGACTTTAACCCTGCGGAATATGTGTTCGGTAAGATGCGTACCGTCATGAAATACAGCTTCGGTAATAACACTGACATTACTGTCGCTCAATGTATCCAAAACATGTACACTTCTCTGGAGTTAATTTCCCCAAGTGACATGAAAGGATTTTTTGAAGTCACTGGTTACCTACAAGTTTAAGTGCAATGCATGCTGTATATACTTTATCTCAAACACATATTAAATAATGACAGTTGTCATTTTCTGTGATATGCCGCAAATATTTCACTTATTTAAATTATGATTAATATCAAATATATGTACAGTATAAACTAGATACTGAAGAAATGTTTTTGTAGTGTCATAGTATAAGTATTCAACTAAACCAGAGTTCAAAACTATACAAACCCTAACAAAATTAAAACAACGACAATATATAATAACTTGTGCTATACCAAAATGAGTGACTTTCATAAACAAGTTTGTACTAAAAATAGAAATGTGTATAGCTACCTTTTGAAGAAAACTATAAAGTTCGTTATATTTTTATACAATTTTACTCTTTGCTCTTTCGTTTCTGCAGGTGTAATAACGCTGCCGCCGCTTCTGCTTCCATCTGTAGGTATTCTTCGTCAGATGTTGCACCCTGAGTTTCATCAATATCATGTTGAAAGACTTCGACTGCTGTGCTCGAACTTTCGTTTTCGGTAGTTGATTCCATTTCCGCCTGCTGTAGTTGCAAGGCTAAGCGAAAATCGTCTTTTTCTTGACCATGTACAAATATAGGGTTACTGCTTGCGGCACTGTTTTGTCTCTTTGTTGGAAATTGGATAGAAAATTGTTCTTCAAGAACTCTCTTTTGGGGGGCCATCCTGTGATCAGTATCTCGCCGTGTTTGAGTTGATGTAGCCGAGGATGTAGCCGTGTGTGTCATTTGTGATTCTTTGTTTACAACCGAATGTAAAAGACTCAGAACGTTTTTCCGAGTTGGGAGAGTACCCTTTAATTTGCTTTGCAAAAGGGCAACATCCTTGTTCAAAATTAGCCAATTTCTGCGCCCACAAGATGTACTATATCTGTGAGGCTGTTCATTTAGAATGATGTCCTCGATTCTTTTATCTGCAGAGTTATTTGTTCTTTCCCCGGCCGATTTCGCACTTTCTAGATCATGTTTTGCTTTTCGTAACTGGCTTTCTAGTTTTTCTACGTCTTTGTTAATGTTTGCTCGATTAGATTTTTGATTCGCGTGCTTTGAAAGTATCCCGCACGAAAATGCAGATTTGCATGGACTGAAATGGCATGATTTTCTGGTGTGTCCTAATTTTAAATGGCAATTTCCACATGTTGAAAGATGCCCAGTGTTTTGCATGTTTGCCCTTTCAAGCTTGTTATCAAGGTCTTTGAGTTCAATTTTTTTCACCGTTAATTCTTTGTCAATGTTTTGAATAATTTCCTCGTATCTTTTCACGTGTCGTTCTAAAGGTAAAACTGGTGGTTCAGGACTTGAATTTATAGTGGTACTACAACCAAGATTATAGCTGTTGTCATTCACAGACAAAATATTTAGGTTTCCTTGTTTATCAACGTTGTTTTGTGCGACGTTTTGAGATACATATAGACAACGTCTGCTTCGAGATTGTCCTGTCAAATGTTGGCTTTTACACGTACTGTTCGATGACTGTGTTGGCTGTGCAGGTAGCGGTGACTCATTTTCGGCAATACGAATGACGATTGTTTTTAGTCCTTTATTTACCAGTCGTGCTATCTGGGACTGAAAGTACTTGTGAGACAAGTCAATTTCTGGTCGATTATCTTCCGCCAAAATCATTCGCAACGATTCGGCTGGCAGCAGCATCTTCGCAATATGAGGAACTTCTTGTAACATTCGAGAGCAAAATCCATCGTAACTGTAAGACAATAACTCATCCGTACTAATAAATAACGGGGTAACCCTTCGCTTAGAATAATAAAGGTAGTCAAACTGAATTTCGATTATGTTATCCATCTCTGACAAATGCGAACACGTGTAAACAACACAAGAAGAAAATGCCTTCCCGCCCTTAGCAACATATAATTTGCCACTTGACAACACCCGCGTTTATCTGTTGGAACGTTCACCTGATCGTGACGTCATTAAACACTCAACCTGAATCCGCAGTACAAATGATCAACAATAAAGTTCGATACTTGTCGACTTGACGGGATAAAGAATAATACATCACAAGCTACATGGTGCTATCAGGATGGAAGCTTTTAAAAAAAGTCGATGTTCTTAGGAAGCTCGTCGAAATCTTTCAACAAGCAAACCTAAGCGAACATATTTCAGGGGAATTATCGCTCTTGAGGCAACAATATGATGAATTTATCACTGAAGAAAGGTTGCGCCGTATAAAATCTACTGGCGACATCATGCTGCCAACGTGTGAATTTTCAAAACTGCGGTTCTCCAAGAGCCAAACTGAAAGATCTGGGCCTAATGTTCCTGTTAGGTAAGAATTTTTAATCGACATATATTAAATTTGCATTTACGCTGGGGGTCAGGGAATAATTTGTGCGTGCAAATTTGTATGTATGTAAACTTTTGTTAGTGAAATAGTAATATGATCTCGAACACATGGCGGTTGTCAATAAAATATAAATTGCATTTATCCGCTATGTAGTCGTGAAATATTAGTAAAAACTCTGTTTAAAACTGTTATCAGTGTTTTGCTACAGTTTATGGCTACAACATTTGATTGTCGACTGTAAAATGAAATGTTTACTTCAGTATTGGGTCTATATAGTCGTCTATTTGGTTCACCAAGCTTTAAATATTGCGCCTTAATATTTGTAGGTTGAGCAGGGGTCGGTTGTTCTAAGCTAAGGCTAATCCTTGGTTAAAATTTAACCTAGTGTTTTTGTTTGTGTGTTTCTGCATGCCTGTTTACTTCGAAGCTTTGAAGAAAAATTTCATTCATCCAGACAAGATTTCTGAAGAAATATTTCTAAATTGCTCGTGTGATATTACTCTGAGTGTATATATCCACACCACTCACCAGGCAGGGTTGAAAAATATGCCTGGCCATGGTGGAATTGGAACCTACAACCTTTGGAAGACTAGCCCAATGCTCTGCCAACTGAGCTATGCAGTCAGATCGGTTCGAGTATGCAAATACTTTGGAACTGAGTCTAGTTCCTTCGATATCAGTGTAATCTAATAATCATGATATTTGCTGTGTTGGACTGTTGGTGTAATGTACTCAGGTGAATAAGATGCTTGTGTGATGTTACTCTGAGTGTATATCCACACCGGGCCGGGCAGGCTTGAAAAATATGCCTGGCCACAGTGGGATTCGAACCTACAACCTTTGGAATACTAGCCCAATGCTCTGCCAATGCCTTTGCCAAAGGTCATAGGTTCGAATCCTACCGTGGCCAGGCATATTTTTCAGGCCTGCCCGGTGTGGATATACAGTCAGAGTAACATCACACAATATGGATTCTTGCACTTCACTTGGTGGAATTAATATTAGAATGTTAGGGTTAGTAATCCAAGTGAGAATATATACATTTTAAGACCTAACCAGGAACAACTGCGAAAAATGCAGCACAAGGTCCTCTGGTAGGAATCGGAGGGCCGTAGGTTCATTTCCTACCAGAGGACCTTGTGCTGCATTTTGTGCAGTCGTTCCTGGTTAGGTCTTAACATGTATATATTCTCACTTGGATTACTAACCCTAACATACTTTTCTAATAACATCACACAAGCATCTTATTCACCAGAGTACATTACACCAACACAGCAAATATTTTTAACAACTGAACCCTGGAGGGTGACTACCTCACAGGTGTTTGTTGTGCATGAATATTGATGTTGTGGATGATGTCATCCCGATCCTAATCCTGACATTAAAACCTAATCCCGAATCTAAAACTGCAACAAAATCCCATGAATTAGTCAAGGCCAGCTGTGAATTTGATGTCATCATGATGTTACTCAAATTACACAAAGACATTGTAGGGGGCCTCATTGTTAAAATAATTATGATTATGGCTCAATCTCCATATTAATGATCCCAAAATGTAATCTCCAGTCCTTACCTTAAAACCAACTCTAGTTCTATTGGTTACCCTGACTAATTCTAGTAATTATCCTTTCGGCACAAAGTTATATGAAACGTGACCCATGATTATACAAGCAAAAGGAGGGAAAACATTTGGGAAAACAAATGGTTCCTTGCTATTTCTCAAATGGCAAGGCATAACATTTGTTCTCCAGATAATTTGAGCGAAGTTTGCAAAGTATAATCACATAATTACTGTGTGGTGTAAAGAAGTTGACATTCTGGTTAAAAGTTTCAATTGAATATTTACAAAATAATATAAAATAACCATTGATACTTAAATGCTTAAATTCTTTCAGTACTTCATTGTCTCTTTAATGCATGTTCTATTGCGTTAATCGGGAATGAGAGTTTGTCTGCTCACTTGAGATGCCTCACCAATATTGAACTGTTTGAGAATGCCAAATACTATGCTAACCACTCCTTCATTGAGTCCCAGCATATAAACGTAATAGCGTTCACTACACTTAAAAATGCCTTTGCCATGTGTGTATCTGATGCAGCTCTTACTTTTTTCGAGAATTGTAATGAAATGCAGCAGTTTTAGAAGAAGCAAAGGAAGCTGCAAGGATTACACATTCTCATCCATGGTGTGCATGTTTGCCTTGTCCACAGTAATTCAGTGTGCCATTCAGTCATTCTACCCACTCACCAATGATACTGTAGCGAAAGAACATTGGGATTCCTTGGATTCAATTGTACAATACAGTATATCCACGGGATTATCTTGATGGCAGTGCAATTGAATATGTCCATATCTTTCATTGTGCTGCGATGCCACCGTCTTATTTGGTTGATCGAAGAATTCTATCTACCAAAAATCATTTTATTACCTTGTGCAAACCAGTTAAGGCATTTCCGCCACGAGACCATTATTTTAAAGCACACCTTCCAACCTTATTGAAGTCTGCGATGCCAGTTCATCCTAAAGTTCCTCCTAAAGTTTCTACTAAAGATTTTTCTGCTCCTTCCTCTACACAAGTGACTACATTTACTAAAAAGCAGACGACTGGTCCAAAAAGAAAACAAATTAGCTTAGATAGATGCGCTTCTTGTGAAACGAGCGTGCAACACACAAGAAACTGTAGACAGTGAAATCAAATTTCCCAGCACTAGTAAAGGAATTTCATCTGTAACTCCCAACACTGGTCCTACTTCAGAAAAATATAACACCAAAACACAACGAACTTCCACCAATTCGTGGCCAGATGATATCTAAACTACGTAAATCTGGTGTCCAGTCTTCCTGATTCAAAAAGTACGAAATTCTGTGCAATCATTGCCATTGGAAACCTGGTTCTGACACGAAAATATTGGTAGACATTTCCGGTTGGCATGGTTATCACGATTTCCATGGTTGGCTTACTCTGCTGTGGCAAACGGTGGTTTTTGCGTCACTTGTGTTTTTTTTTGGCAGTGAAAGCACGCATAATGCAAGCGAGCTCCAACGATTGATGACCAGTGCTCTTCCTCCAAGTGCTTCTGCTGTCCAGAAACTATGTCAGCATGGTGAAAAATCCAATGTTCACACAACGGCAACTCTCCGTGCTACACAGTTTAAGCGAATGATCGAGAATAAGACACTTGGTATCGATGTGCGGCTGAAAAAACCCACCCCGTAAAAGACCTACGTTGCAACTGAAACGCCAAGATGATTGAGTTCGATGTAGAGTCCGAATTGGATATTTTTTGCTACGAAGAACCTGAAATACACAGGAACAGTACGTGCGGTACAGAATTGTGGTTTTATGTAAGTACAGTGATTTTGTGACATTCTAATGTTGTAACGTTCGCTGAAGAACATGGTATGTTGTTTAAATATTTGACTTATTTTGTGCGTTTCGTTATTTGCTGTCTAAAATATGGCGTAATTAATGACGAATTATATGATAGAATTCGATGCTCAGAACTCAGGAAATGGCATTTCCGGGGTTCAAATTTCAAAATTTTTCCGGGGGGGGGATGCACCCGGACCCCCCTAATTATGCTCGGTTTTGGAGTGCGCCACGGTCAGGGTTTAGGCTGGATCCGCGCCTGAGAAAGTCCGGCAGCATGATGCCAGGAAATTTTTTTAATTTCACAGGAAATTTTTAAGGAAAAGCAAGATATCAAGAATGAAGCTCGAGAAATTTCAAAAATCAGCACAACCTCGTACCCAGGGCTTCTGCGGCGTGTGCTTATTGCTCTCTGAGAGCAATAAGCGCAGAAGCCCTGGGTACTTAAAGTAGCAAACATCACAATTAGAGCATAAATACAACAATCATAACATAAAAATTTGTATCATGTGGCAGTGCTATATAAGACGGTCTGTTATCATGATTATGATACATGTGGAAAACAAGGGCGTACTACTATTATTGAATAGTGCATGAATAGTGCATGAATACTGATATAAATTCAGATTTACAATCTGAAAACAAAATTCAAATATTGTTTCATAGAATTCCTTCATGTCCCTAATTCTAGTAAACCTATATTTTTCTTATTATTGAGGTAGTATATGACTAATTAGTAAGGTAGTTTAGTATTTTTGCACAAGTGAACATAACAAATACTACATGTCGATTGGTCAAATCTTCCTCTCGGTGAATACTCCCCCAACTAATCACCTCGCCTTTAGTGAATAATTGAAATACACGACGCTGTTATTGAATTACAACCAAAATTCAAATTTATAAAAAAAATGGCTGGAAATTTTTGGTCTGGGAAGCCTGCTGCCAGGAAGAAAAATATTTTATCAAGGGTTAATTTGAACTGCAACCAGTGTTTCTTTTTTGAATACCCCTGGGCTTGGGGTGTGTATAAACCCACAGGCACATGTATAGGGTGTCCCAAAAAATGTCCCCTCTGTTGTTGATTAAGTACTATAAAGCCTGGTTTCCATATGGTCAAAAGATCGAGTCATAATCTTTCTCATCAGCCGAAATACAACATTTTAGAACTGAAAATATGCAGAGTGATTATAACTAGTGAATACTTATGATTTATATGTGGTTTACAGGTATAAACTATTATATACTGACCTTTGAGAAAATTGCAACTATTTTTATGACCTTTTAATATGACCATATGGAAACCAGGTTTTACTCACAGTAATTAGCCAACAACAGAGGGGACATTTTTGGGACACCCTGTATATGCTGGGAGTTTAGTGGAAAAGCACCAATGGATATTTTACAATAACAAACGTTTTATATATATAAATTATCAAAATTAATGAACAATACACTCTGCCTCTCAGCTATGGATTGTATTATCCATGATTACACTGACTATGCAACTGAAAGTTCAAAATTCAACTGCAATATAAAAGTAGATTCACTCTTACTACAGAAAGCTTCATTAAGATTGTCTTCCAGTTTAACAGAATAACAAAAAAAAACAAGTACTAAAAGTACAAATATATTTATTACATATCTTTAGAACTATTACAGTAAAGACATGTAATGATTAGTATTGATTACTGTGTATATATATTTTGTAAAAAGGCTTATTAAGATGGATAATTTGAAAGTTTGAAACCTTCTGGTCGATCAAGGTTAAACATAAATGATAAATGAACTACTTACTTCCCTTTAAAAGTTTGCTTGATCATATTCTGTCTCCGTAATTGGAAAGCAAACTAGAAATTGTGTTGTCATACCACTGTGGCGATAAAATATAATTCCCGCATGGACAACTTTGAACGAATAAAACTGACGATATTTTAGGGCAATCTGGATAATTTTCGTTTTAAAAGCATTAACATAATATCTTTTACGCATGGTGGAGCGATGAGCTTGGTAAAACTTCGCAAAGTATCTCAAATTCGGGAAAATTCACCTTGGTTCACGTTGTTCGCCTACATTTCTATAGTAATTTGTATCACTCCGTGGTCCCCGGAAGTGATTTTCGCATATATAATTTGGCTTCACTTTTCACACCTAGAGAAGCTATATCCAGTCTACTATTAGATCAGTGTTCCTACCGTATCAGATCCGGGTATTCGAGGTCCACTTCGAGGATGCAGCTGTGTTCCATCCATTTTTCCAACTCGTTGTCATTCATCCATTTGAAGTCCTTGATGGGTAGGGGCTGACTCATTGCCCATCCGTATAGGTTGTTTGCGTCCAGGTAGGGGAGGTACTTGCTTTTCTTCTTGGGGTCGTAGTTAGCCATGTACTTGTTGTTGGCTATGGCATGTCTTTTGGTGATGGTGCTGATTCCTCCGCGGATTCCTCTTTCTATGAGTAGATACATGTTCGGATCGGAAATAAACTCCAGTTCTACTTCGGTTAGTTTTAGACACGCATCCCACGCCAGTCCCGGTGATGTGTAGTACCACAGGGGATCGAGTCCGTAGTTTGCTCTGCATACCTTCCTAAAGTTTTCCATAACGTCTGTCAGGAGTAGGACGTCCGTTTTGAGGTAGAGGTCGTGGTAATCCCTCATGGTTTTCATACCGAAGGTGTTCCACACATTCTGTGCTCTCCTGTAGTCGGTGTCGCTGATGTCTTCGTTGGTTAGACTGCTGAAGAATTTACCCTTGGGTGGGAGGGATGTTTTTTTCAACTTGTCGAATTCATCCATGTACTCGTAGGGGTATACACCTTTCTGCTTAAGGATTTCCCGTTGCTCTGTGGTGTAGTGGGATGTCATTGGGTCCAGATTTCCGAGGTCGTCCTTGCCCAGACCCTTGGTGAGTTTGTCCAGGGAGCTTGCCATAAATTTGAAGGAGTCCAGGAATCTTAGTTCCCTTTTAACCTTCTTTTCCTTACCATCCTTGTCTCTGAATGTATCGACCTCTACCTCTTTGGTAAAGGATATGTACTTTTCTTCCGTCTTAGGGATGCACTTGATGTCTCCGCTGTTCACACCGAGGTTTTTGATGAATAGGTGGGCATCGTACCCTTCAAGGTTATGGAAGAGGACTGGTATGAATTTCGGCTGCCTCATCCTGAGGTTACACGAGTTGTGTGCTGCACCCCTATATTTGCCTGTGTAGTGACAGTGGTCGTTGACTTTGTAGTCTTTTAGGGTGAATTCTTCCTTACATGTGTAGCAGTTGGTTGCTTCTTCGTAGTCTTTGGTATCCCTGGAGGTCATTCTGACGGGCTTTTTGAACTTGAACTTGCTGTAGATATATCGGGTTTCCTCCTCGAGGAGGTCAACAAATTTTTTGGTGATGTCTTCTCCTTCGTATTGCTGGGTGTAATGTACCAGCTTCGGTTTGTAGATGGAGTTGTCGAAGCACTTAATGTAGTAGCAGAATCCGCCTGGGTTGTGTTTCTGGTATTGTGTGGTACTTGACTCGTCCAGTTTTTGTTCCTTTGCATCCAATTTCTTGATGTAGCATTCGAAGTCCGCATAGATGACGATCGGAAATTCCTGTATCTTTTCGTAGTTTTCAAATTTCGTGGTGCTTCCGGGTTTTGGATACTCGTGTCTTTGGTAGTCGTTGTTCGAGCATAATTCCAGATGCTTTTCCAGGAGTTCGTTCGATCCGAATGCGTTAAGGCATCGATCACATATGTGTTTCCTGTGTTCGTTATTGCTGATTTGTGAGCCTACAAGTCTGGACATGTCTTTGACGACACTGTAATGGTTTTTCCATAGGAAGAGTCTCATAGGGCCGGACTTTCCTGATACTCGTAAGGGGTAGACCTTGAGTTTTTCGTCGGCGCTAAACACGTTAATGCCAATGTTGTTGTTTTTCTCGAATCTTTTAATACCGTCTATCGGTGTTGGGAATTCAATCCCTTTCCAGTCCAACTCTTCGGATTGGCCCTTAAGTTCTTTTGTGATTCTTTCCGGATGGATGTCGGTAGGGTTCAGGGCACGTGTGACAGCCCACTTGAAACATTCGTCGTCGTCGTTCTTCATGTTGATAATTGCTTTCTTGCCGGCGATGGATTTGGGTAGTGGTTCGTGCTTCATGCCCCTAAGTGGTCGGAACTCTCCAATGTGGATTTCCAGCCGGGTAACCCTTCGTAGTCTCCATCCACTGCCCCTCCTCTGGTATTCCGAAAAGGACTTTAGCATCTTTTCCCTCATGATGCTCTGGGTTTCTTCCGTATCGTCCGTACCGATAAGTTTGTGGTTCTTCGATCCGAAGTGAGCGATGGTTGACACTTCCTCCCCGGTTTTCGGGTCGCTCCTTACCATTTCACAGGCTAGGGACATCCTTACGTTACTGGGTTCCGTTTCGGAGTTTATGAGTGTTTTAACCTCGTCTTCCGTGATGGTTAGGAAGTAAGATGGGTCGTAGTTACCGTTTGAGGTGATGAAGTACTTTCTTACTTTTCCCTTGATGGCGTGTTTGGCTAGGATGGGTTCCAGGATTTCCCTCGGCTTTTCCCATATTTTGCTAAGCTTGTCACCCACCTTCAGTTGGAGTTTGGCAAATTTTTTCTTACCCCTCCACTTACCCTCTGCGATCCTACGGTTTTCCTCGACCCGTCTTTCCCTAGCCCTTGCATTCCGTCGCAGGCGTTGTGTTTCTTTCTTCCACTTTTGAGCCTCAGCTTTCCAGTCCGTAACTTCCTTCCGTCGTCTTTTCTCTTCTTTGACGATGTCGCTCTTCCATTTCTTCGCATCCCTTATTTCCCTTTTCGCGTTGACCTCGGTTTGCTTTCTTCGTTTCCGGAACTGTCTTGCCGCCGATTTAACTTCCTTTCCGACGATTTTCCTCTTCTCCTTCTTGATCAGTTCGTCGAAGTGGCTGCTAATTTTCCCTTCTATTTCTAGACCTCTCTCCCTGGCCATCTCAAAGACGTCAGTCCTCATCCGTTCAATGGATGCGAATTTTTTGTGCGAAATTGGAGCATTTTGTTTGGTAAACTCCATTGCTTTTATTATATAGCAAAACTTATCTATAAGGTGGTTTTAAAGTTGATTCTGTTTTTTTTCAAACCTATAAGGTTTGAAAAAAGCAATGGAGTTCACAAAATGTCCGAGGAACCGGACGTATAGGAAGGTGTCCCTTTATTATATAGGTATCTTTGCTTTGATGTTGTAGTTGACAAATGGTCGCTGACCCCTCCTGAAGCAATACCTGGACGGATACCATATCCCCGGACACGTATATACTCGGGAACCTAACCAAAGCATCCAGATGAAAGTGCTTGTCGATGGGTTTCATGGGATCCATATCCCCTTCCCCATCCCTATACATCACCGTGGTCTTGTCGATTTTTGCGTATAGGACGGGCTGTTTCCCACTCCGGTAGAAACACCTTATGGCTTTCGTTCCTGACTTCCCAACCTCCTCGGCACACCTCCTCTCTAGTACTTCCAAGGCCGATACGAAGTCCTTGTGGTTCCCAACCGCCAGTGGAATGGTGAAGTTCTCCTTACCGAACTTCTTGTCCTTGTTGATTCCGTAGGCCAAGCAGTCCTTCAGCTGCAATAACAGGGGTCCACCATCCTCTGCCACAAGTCCAATACTTTCGGACCCGAACCTGTTTCCGACGGGTTCCTCAAAGTCAAACGATTTTTCGGAGAAGTCTTCCGCTCTGGTTATGGAAATGGACATGGTTCCTTTTATTATACAAACACTTCTATAAATGTTGATTCTGTTCAGCAAGACTCCGACAAGCGTGCGTGTGAGCACGCGCGGGCGTGCGGGCATGCCGGCATGTGGACGTGTGGGCATGCGGGGCGTACGGGCACGTGGGTGTGAGGGCGTGCGGGGCCCTCGTAACATCGGGTCAACACCCACGAGTATTTGCGGCAAACTGTCAGAGCACGTGTGTACGAACTTGCGTACCTGCGTGTTCGCGACCACGGATGCGCGAGCACGGGGGAGGTGTCCGGCAGGCAGAGGACCCCCAGGACGGCGCGGGAAATTGGGGAACCGGAAGTGACGTCATCGATTCAACCGGAAGTGACGTCATCAATTCAACCCGCGCATGCGCAAACCGTTTTGTCCTAGAGCCGGCCTTTATTAGCTACTATGGTATTGGTGACACTAGAGATATATAATGTAACCTTATATATTGTTTGTACATGTTTTTAATTGACTACTGTATATGCACCTTTTTATTTTATCTATTTTTTCTATATATTTATGACATAGTCGAAACTAGAATATAAAATAAAATGTGCATGAATTGGCAGAGACGTTCGTTGTATAACATATTTACGTTGTAACATACAGTATTTTCAAGTTGTTATAGAAAATTTAGGTACTTTAATATGTTTATTAAACTTAATACTTTCATTTATACTGTTTTCTAGATTTTATTTCATTGTTATAATTTTAGTGGATAAATTTTTCAGGGTACTAGAATGCCGTCGTACGAATCAAGAATATCACTTTCAAAAATGTTGATTGAGGTAGAGGAATTTGATGTGAGTATAACATGAAGTGTCATGTTGAGAATGAACTTTTCAAAAGTATTATATCTTTACTCAGAAATTCCAATTAAACACTGTCAAGTTATATTTCCGCTCATCCATACTCTGTATGTCAGTTTCACAGTTTATCGTTGGTGCTATTTTTATATCTTTGTAATAGAATGCTTGCACTGTGCTGGAAGAACTTTTGTCAGAGGACGATGAAGTTGTTCAGGTATTAGTCTATAGTCTAGGAAGAGGTTCCCTTTGATAAAAAGCACTTCAAACACTCATTAATAATTCATAAGCTTATTGACAAATCATGCATGTCAACCATAATATGACACGGCAGTGGCTTTAAACCTGATAAAACACTCCTAATTAGTATTCTTTAAGAGGCCAAGACTGTCCAATTTAGTTTAGTGTATTATAGCTTGACCAATCTCACAATGGTCGATCAATATATGTCTGGTACGTTTTGCCGACCTCTATCTTGCCGACTATGGACGGCTATCACGCCCATGCACATAAACCCTCGTTTTCAATGCTCTGGATATTCACTCTTTAATTTAACCGATGGTTGCACAGTAAGGGCGTATATATCTCATTTCCATTTCTGTTTTAACAATGGTAAATAGAGCAATTGAATATCCATGCATCTTTGGTTAAAATACAATGGATTTACACTGTTACAGTAGGAGTTGAAATTAACAATGCAAAAGACATGATTGAGACAATGTTAACCTATAGATTACTGTAATGATTTTAAAATGTGTGGTTATTGGTTAAACTATTGAAATACTACTTTGAAATATCATAAATATTTACAGGATCGCGCGATAAAAGATTAGTTGCGTCTCTTTGTTCTGGATAGATTAACAAAAATAATGTACTCCTATAAGGGAAATTGTGACCCGTCAGGTAACACCTCATGGCAGGGGAAAGGCTTTAAAAAGTGGGTTTTCATTACTCAGTCCTAATTTTCATATTTTTGCTTAAGTTACGTTACTCTTAGTGGGAAAGAAATTCGCCCTGCCAAGATAGGGGAGGGGAAATATAGCCCTGCTTGTAACTATATACATCACTGTTAACTCGAGGTGGTTTTGTAAGGAGCTGGACATGTTTTGTTCTCATCGACGCATACAATAAATATATAATATAGAATATGCTTTATTCACCTCGAATATTATAATTCTAGGTATGGTATTTGCTTGGCTGGATCCAATACCTCAAAGAACAGGATTTTCATGTGGCTGTATATTACTTGGAAATGGCGCAAAAGGTATGTAAAAGATTCTCGCTTAACGAAATTTACCAGAAACGTCATTTCCATGCACGTCCTTGTTTGCTTACTGTTCTTTCAGTGTTCCTATCTTGTATCTATGTATAAACCCTAAATATTAAATCCCTGTATCATGATTAGGGATTTTACATACTTTTAATGTTTGGATAATTTAAAGTGCCACTGTGACCAAATTTTCACTTTTGTTTTTTTTCCTTGATTGTGAAGAATGCGTATAAAGAAGCTGTCACGCAAAATTTTAGCGTGATATCTTATATTTGGCCTGAGTTATACGACGATGAAGTTCGAATTTTGGCAGCCGCCATTAAAATCCGCCATATTGGAAAGTTCAAGTGTTCGGGAGTCTTTGACGTCATAGTCTCAACACATTCTGGCGTGCAACATAAAAATATATACGCGACTATAGTAAAACTCGATCATGCCTTCGTCCGTTCGTCGCGTTGTGTTGTACGTACAAGATTGCAGCAATACTTCTAACAAAAACGCGGGTAGATCATTGCATAAGAGCCCAAATGACGAATCTTTGAGAAGTATATCGGTTAGATTTGTGCAAACTAAGCACGCCAATTTTTATCCAAGCTCGCGGGAAATTGGATTCATGATTTGTTTGGACCATTTTTCAACGAATTGTTTTGAGCGTTTATTTCATTTGGATGGTTTGCAAAGACGAATCAAACCAGATTCTGTGCCTACTATTTGGAGGAAAGCGCCTGCGCAACTGACAACAAGAGACAGGCGTAAGGTTTAATCAGATATGAATATTTTAGCTACATACATATTTACATAATCTGATAAGTCCAGACAATTATAAATTCACGCGACAAGTGTTGTTCTCATATTATTGAAAATAGGGAACTGCAAACAAGACTGATACAAACGAGGATGAACCATCGAGCTGTTTTTTCAAACTCCATGTAAGCTCGCTGATCAGTGTTCGGGAATGTTGATCGTATTTTATTGGGTGACTTCCCACTAGTCCGAAGGTTCACTACTCCGAAGGTTCACTACTCCGAAGGTTCACTACTCCGAAGGTTCACTACTCCGAAGGTTCACTATAGCTAGTCCAAAACATACGCTGGTTTTGAATTACAATTACGTGTTAAACTTGGCTGCTTCGCAGTTAAGCATTTTTCGTACCTGCATACACGCACGCACGGAAAAATTTAAATCCACTTGAAAGTCCTTTGTCCACTTGAGAAATAATTAAATGAATAAAAGGAAAGCATTTAGTTTTGTGTTTGATTTTAAGTGTACTTTTTAAGCAATTATTTAGAAAGATTTAAACTTTTCCGAGTGTATACGTACGTGAAAAAATGCGCAACTTGAAAGCAGCCTTAAGGCAATGTGACCAATGACTACAATGCTACGTGAAATTTGATTGTTACGGTTCATCATTGAAATTTGTCCTGTGAGTAACATCTAGCTTGCACAAGTTGTGACTCATTAAGATAACGAAACAACATATTTTCTTTTATTTAATGCATATTTCTTCATGCTGCTTTACCTAAATGACAAAATTGCTATGCTAAAATAAAAAGTGTTCAAAAGATTATTCTATTTATTATATTGTAGCTGTTTGCAGGACATAAATGCATAACTGAGAGTTTCATAATGATTGCGAGACAACAACGTTCAATTATTATTAGCTATCTACAACTGTAACACGCCATGACGTGGCCTGAATTTCCCAATCCTAAAGCAATACCCTAAATCTGAACCAAAGAATTAGTGTAAATATAGGCACTTTTTGAGGTTCCTTCTACCCTCAACAAATGTTTTAAGGTAGCTCCATACAATTTCTTCAATAAATTGTCCTAATGATTGCTCATACTAGGAAAAACTTTTAATAAAATAAAAATTGGGGGGCACCATTGTTGTCTTCGAATTAAACTAGTTTAAATGCAAATTAGCAGCCATTTTTTGAAATGCCATTGTTGCCATGGTAACCATAATTACGGACTTTTCCGTTACAGTTTCTGATTCTCAAAATACTGTTCTATATACATGACATCTGGTTTCATTCTTCTATAAAAATATCAATGTACAAAACTTTTTGGTCTGAGAGAAATTTTTCAAGAAACTGTATGGAGCCACCTTAAAGCGAATTATATATATTCAAGTATGACGTATATGTTCAAGTATGACGTCATGGTACTGCATGTTAGATAAGACCCAGCTCGAATTGCTCTAAAATGTAGTTACTAGATACGATACTGCATTCCAATAACGCTGAACATCTCTGACTCCATTAATGTAGTCGGTCTTCAATCTCTGAAGTTGATTTTCTAACCGTTGCCAGCGGCGACGCCTTCGTGTGGGTTGCCCACCGTTATCCATAGAACGGATGCCTTGATTGGTTTGAGCCTGAAGATCCTTCAAATGCCTTATAAAGATCCACAAGTTGGGATGGCGCACTTGCACACGGTTGTTCCAAGCGCGATGAAAGCCTTAATAATAAAACCACTAAATTGAACAATTGCAAGTAATATATACGTGGACAAACGTGCATGAATATAAATAGGCAGTTATATACAGTTTTTCATGTCTTGAGTTTTGAGTTACGCTGCCACTTTTGTAGTTCTTGGAATGGTACCAAAAACATGAAAGTCTGTTTGTATCTCAGAGTTGATTCAATATAATTGTTATTTTTATATGGTTGTCATGGAAACACATTAGCAATCACGCCCATATGAACGACAAGATTTTAATGAGAATCACTTTAGAGATATCAGACTTTCGTCTTTTTGCTGCCATCTCAAACACAAATAGTGCCGTCATGAGGACTGTCGAAGTACTGAAGAATTGTGAATACACGTAAATATATTGGCTGTTCCATCATTTAAATAAATAATAAAACAATTATTGATATGGAGAATTATCATGACCTCTGTTCCGGTTCGTGTTACTAAGCTCAACCTTAGGCTACGTTGATAACACAAACTTCGGCTTGATAATTCTACATATCATGCGAAAACCGAATCACAATAATTGATAAATCAACTGCAATTACCTTCAGCGTTATTGTTTGTACGGCAATCCATGTCACGATCGTACACATTCCACAAAGTTACAGGAAAGTTTCCATTGATGTAGTTGTTGAATACGTAGTTGAAAAACTCCACCAAACCTGGATATCTCCTAAACAATCGCCGTGTCCTATTTTCTGTGCGCAGTAATGCAAAGTTATTTCTCACGATGGCTGTTGGCAAAAAACCGATGGACATTACTTTTCTAATGAGCTTCTTCACACGCTCGTGGTTTCGATAGGCCCGGGTCAAACCAAGATCTTTGACATGGCGCCAGAGAGACTGGTTAAAATGAAAATAGCATCCCTCTATTCTGGTGTTAGGTAGTTCAGTCTGGATAGCAGTGATTAGGGCTTGCTCAAAATCGCATACAATTGCCTCGGGTTCCCATTCACTTCCAGTCGCACGCCGAATTTTACGCTGGAGAACTTGCAACACTTGCCTATAATGGCCAATAGCCCTATTTGTCATAAGTACGATGGCCAGTGGCAATACTCGTCCGTAGTACTCGCCAAGTATAGTGAAAACTTGCTCGTATGGTCGTGGGGCTGTGCGAAAAGTTGCATCCATGTATAATTGTTGACATTGATCAAGCGCACAAAGATTTCTTCGAGTGCCGAAAATAGCGATGCCCCAATCATTGTCCTGATGTAGCAGGAACCTTTTGTTTCTCCATGATCGTGCCCAGGAACCTTCGATGTTGACGTCGTCGATATCTTGGGGCGTGTCGGGCACTTCAGCCGATTTCACCCTTGACATTTGTGACCGAACGGATTGAAAATCAGGAATTTCTTGATCGGATCCGCCAGCCTCTCTGTGAATTGCTGAAACGTGCTGGTCATAAACTCGCTTTATTGGTCTGGTTGGATCGTCTCGTACACTGCCTTTGGCATCGTTGAGAAAGATTCCTTTCTGTATAACGGCATCGTCTTCTTCGTGATCATGCTGCTCTCTCTCCACCACTCTAACGTTTGGATCTTCATCATTCCTGTCGAAGAGATTAGTCTTTAGTTTCGCGCCGCAAGTTGTTCGCCAACATCGCCAATGCATCGTCGATTGACTCTGTCGATTAAACTGATATTTAAAGCCGTCTTCAACTAGAACCCTTCCAATGCCTCTCGCACCCGTGATTATTCTAGCCATCCAATTCGACTCGCAGCGTGCTTGTTCTTGATCCTAAACTAAACTCGACATTCAACTGACTAAAACTGCGATGTTACAAGCTTTATATATAAGCAAATTAAAACATCGATACTATAACATGATTGGCCGGATTGCTTGTTGAAGTGTTATAATTAAGAGTTGATGTTACTGTTCATCCAAAAGAGAGAAAGACTAAGAATAGAAAGACTATAAGTCCTTACAAGCCAAGTGAATTACATTAACACAACTTTCATAATGTGCCATGCAGCTTAGTCTCAGCCGGAATCTTTGTAAAACTGTTATAATTAAGAGTTGATGTTACTGTTCATCCAAAAGAGAGAAAGACTAAGAATAGAAAGACTATAAGTCCTTACAAGCCAAGTGAATTACATTAACACAACTTTCATAATGTGCCATGCAGCTTAGTCTCAGCCGGAATCTTTGTAAAACTGTTATAAGTAAGAGTTTTGGTGTTACTGTTCCCCTAAGGAGAAAAAGCTTAAAAATAGAAAGCCTGAGTCCTTATAAGCCAGGTAAATTACATTAACATAACTTTCATAATGTGTCATGCAGCTTTGTCTTAGCCGGAATCTTTGTAAAACTGTTATAAGTAAGAGTTTTGGTGTTACTGTTCCCCTAAGGAGAAAAAGCCTAAGAATAGAAAGCCTGAGTCCTTACAAGCCAAGTAAATTACATTAACACAACTTTCATAATGTGCCATGCAGCTTAGTCTCAGCCGGAATCTTTGTAAAACTGTTATAAGTAAGAGTTGCTGTTATGGTGTTACTGCTCCTCTAAAGAGAAAAAGCCTAAGAATAGAAAACCTGAGTCCTTACAAGCCAAGTAAATTGCATTAACACAACTTTCATAATGTGCCATGCGGCTTAGTCTCAGCCGGAATGTTGGTAAAACTGTTATAATTAGAGTGTTATGGTGTTACTGCTCCCCGAAAGAGAGAAAGACTAAGAATAGAAAGCCTAGGTCCTTACAAGCCAAGTAAATTACATTAACATTTCATAATGTGCCATGCAGCTTAGTCTTAGCCGGAATCTTTGTAAAACTGTTATAAGTAAGAGTTTTGGTGTTACTGTTCCCCTAAGGAGAAAAAGCTTAAGAATAGAAAGCCTGAGTCCTTATAAGCCAAGTAAATTACATTAACATAACTTTCATAATGTGTCATGCAGCTTTGTCTCAGCCGGAATGTAAAACTGTTATAAGTAAGAGTTGCTGTTATGGTGATACTGCTCCCCTAAAGAGAAAACTAAGGATAGAAAGCCTGAGTCCTTACAAGCCAAGTAAATTGCATTAACACAACTTTCATAATGTGCCATGCGGCTTAGTCTCAGCCGGAATTGTTATGGTGTTACTGCTCCCCGAAAGAGAAAAGACTAAGAATAGAAAGCCTGAGTCCTTATAAGCCAAGTAAATTACATTAACATAACTTTCATAATGTGCCATGCAGCTTAGTCTTAGCCGGAATCTTTGTAATACTGTTATAAGTAAGAGTTTTGGTGTTACTGTTCCCCTGAAGGAGAAGAGGTTATGGATAAAAGGAATTAAGATTTTTGGCATCTCACTTGATAGATCTAATTGTAGACGGACATTTTCGCGCACATTTTATCCGATTCCCTCCAAACGTTGCCACATGATGTTGAACAAATCAAGTTCTTGGAAAGTATGGTACTAAATCAAAAACGCGAACGCGGTTTTGCTCCTGTACTATTGTTAAACATCATGTGATAAAGTTTGGAAGGAATCGGATAAAACGTGCGCGTTTCTTGACTCTTTTTTTTTTTGGGGGGGGGACAATTTGAGGATATTTCAATCTTTGGCTCTCTGCTACCATCTCTTAAACTGTAATCAGATTAAAAATTAAGGTGTGTAAATCATTGGAAGGGTTTTCGGTGTCATTCACTCATTATCAGTTTATCACAAACCGTACATGCAAGAAACCAGACAAAAAAACTTGCTAATATGCCGGCGAAACACAAATGTAAAGAGGGCATACAGGTACAGAGCGATCTAAATCGGCCAAACGAAATGTTTGTGGTGCACAGAATACTTAACATGCACCAGGACGACATAATCGAGGTTGAAGGTCACACATCCGGTATCGAGTATCACATCTATCCGCATATTGTCGATTACAATTACAACTTTCGCGGCAAAAGAATCGGTCGTTATAACATATTTTTCTATATCTCGGTCACATTTTAATATTTGGGAAAAAAACCTGCGGTAATAGAGAGATCCCCGGTCCGTGTATATTAATAAGAATGTAAAAATGATGAAATCATTGTTTTCATAATGTTCAATGACTATCGGAGGCTACACGAAATCTGGCCTGCCAGAGGGCCTATATAGTTGCATTTTTCGCAACTCTCCTATTTTTGTCTAATAAATGTATAACATTTACATTAGAAAATGTCCGCCTACAATTAGATCTATCGAGCGAGATGCCAAAAATCCTAATTCGTTATATTAATAACCTCTTCTCCTTTTGGGAAACAGAGACGCCAACTCTTACTTATAACAGTTTTACCAACATTCCGCCTAATACAAAGCTGCATGACACATTATGAATGTTGTGTTAATGTAATTCACTTAGCTTGTAAGGACTCAGGCTTTCTATTCTTAAGCTTAAAATCCTAATTCGTTATATTAATAACCTAATTCTCCTTTTGGGAAACAGAGACGCCAAAACTCTTACTTATAACAGTTTTACCAACATTCCGCCTAATACAAAGCTGCATGACACATTATGAATGTTGTGTTAATGTAATTCACTTAGCTTGTAAGGACTCAGGCTTTCTATTCTTAAGCTTTTTCTCCTTAGGGGAACAGTAACACCAAAACTCTTACTTATAACAGTTTTACAAAGATTCCGGCTGAGACAAAGCTGCATGACACATTATGAAAGTTATGTTAATGTAATTTACTTGGCTTATAAGGACTCAGGCTTTCTATTCTTAAGCTTTTTCTCCTTAGGGGAACAGTAACACCACTCTTAACACCAATGTCAATTGATCAATGTCAACAATTATACATGGATGCAACTTTTCGCACAGCCCCACGACCATACGAGCAAGTTTTCACTATACTTGGCGAGTACTACGGACGAGTATTGCCACTGGCCATCGTACTTATGACAAATAGGGCTATTGGCCATTTTTGGCAAGTGTTGCAAGTTCTCCAGCGTAAAATTCGGCGTGCGACTGGAAGTGAATGGGAACCCGAGGCAATTGTATGCGATTTTGAGCAAGCCCTAATCACTGCTATCCAGACGGAACTACCTAACACCAGAATAGAGGGATGCTATTTTCATTTTAACCAGTCTCTCTGGCGCCATGTCAAAGATCTTGGTTTGACCCGGGCCTATCGAAACCACGAGCGTGTGAAGAAGCTCATTAGAAAAGTAATGTCCATCGGTTTTTTGCCAACAGCCATCGTGAGAAATAACTTTGCATTACTGCGCACAGAAAATAGGACACGGCGATTGTTTAGGAGATATCCAGGTTTGGTGGAGTTTTTCAACTACGTATTCAACAACTACATCAATGGAAACTTTCCTGTAACTTTGTGGAATGTGTACGATCGTGACATGGATTGCCGTACAAACAATAACGCTGAAGGTAATTGCAGTTGATTTATCAATTATTGTGATTCGGTTTTCGCATGATATGTAGAATTATCAAGCCGAAGTTTGTGTTATCAACGTAGCCTAAGGTTGAGCTTAGTAACACGAACCGGAACAGAGGTCATGATAATTCTCCATATCAATAATTGTTTTATTATTTATTTAAATGATGGAACAGCCAATATATTTACGTGTATTCACAATTCTTCAGTACTTCGACAGTCCTCATGACGGCACTATTTGTGTTTGAGATGGCAGCAAAAAGACGAAAGTCTGATATCTCTAAAGTGATTCTCATTAAAATCTTGTCGTTCATATGGGCGTGATTGCTAATGTGTTTCCATGACAACCATATAAAAATAACAATTATATTGAATCAACTCTGAGATACAAACAGACTTTCATGTTTTTGGTACCATTCCAAGAACTACAAAAGTGGCAGCGTAACTCAAAACTCAAGACATGAAAAACTGTATATAACTGCCTATTTATATTCATGCACGTTTGTCCACGTATATATTACTTGCAATTGTTCAATTTAGTGGTTTTATTATTAAGGCTTTCATCGCGCTTGGAACAACCGTGTGCAAGTGCGCCATCCCAACTTGTGGATCTTTATAAGGCATTTGAAGGATCTTCAGGCTCAAACCAATCAAGGCATCCGTTCTATGGATAACGGTGGGCAACCCACACGAAGGCGTCGCCGCTGGCAACGGTTAGAAAATCAACTTCAGAGATTGAAGACCGACTACATTAATGGAGTCAGAGATGTTCAGCGTTATTGGAATGCAGTATCGCATCTAGTAACTACATTTTAGAGCAATTCGAGCTGGGTCTTATCTAACATGCAGTACCATGACGTCATACTTGAACATATACGTCATACTTGAATATATAATTCGCTTTAAGGTGGCTCCATACAGTTTCTTGAAAAATTTCTCTCAGACCAAAAAGTTTTGTACATTGATATTTTTATAGAAGAATGAAACCAGATGTCATGTATATAGAACAGTATTTTGAGAATCAGAAACTGTAACGGAAAAGTCCGTAATTATGGTTACCATGGCAACAATGGCATTTCAAAAAATGGCTGCTAATTTGCATTTAAACTAGTTTAATTCGAAGACAACAATGGTGCCCCCCAATTTTTATTTTATTAAAAGTTTTTCCTAGTATGAGCAATCATTAGGACAATTTATTGAAGAAATTGTATGGAGCTACCTTGAAACATTTGTTGAGGGTAGAAGGAACCTCATAAAGTGCCTATATTTACACTAATTGGTTCAGATTTAGGGTATTGGTTTAGGATTGGGAAATTCAGGCCACGTCATGGCGTGTTACAGTTGTAGATAGCTAATAATAATTGAACGTTGTTGTCTCGCAATCATTATGAAACTCTCAGTTATGCATTTATGTCCTGCAAACAGCTACAATATAATAAATAGAATAATCTTTTGAACACTTTTTTATTTTAGCATAGCAATTTTGTCATTTAGGTAAAGCAGCATGAAGAAATATGCATTAAATAAAAGAAAATATGTTGTTTCGTTATCTTAATGAGTCACAACTTGTGCAAGCTAGATGTTACTCACAGGACAAATTTCAATGATGAACCGTAACAATCAAATTTCACGTAGCATCCGTAGTCATTGGTCACATTGCCTTAAGGCTGCTTTCAAGTTGCGCATTTTTTTACGTACGTATACACTCGGAAAAGTTTAAATCTTTCTAAATAATTGCTTAAAAAGTACACTTAAAATCAAACACAAAACTAAATGCTTTCCTTTTATTCATTTAATTATTTCTCAAGTGGACAAAAGACTTTCAAGTGGATTTAAATTTTTCCGTGCGTGCGTGTATGCAGGTACGAAAAATGCTTAACTGCGAAGCAGCCAAGTTTAACACGTAATTGTAATTCAAAACCAGCGTATGTTTTGGACTAGCTATAGTGAACCTTCGGAGTAGTGAACCTTCGGAGTAGTGAACCTTCGGACAAGTGGATTTAAATTTTTCCGTGCGTGCGTGTATGCAGGTACGAAAAATGCTTAACTGCGAAGCAGCCAAGTTTAACACGTAATTGTAATTCAAAACCAGCGTATGTTTTGGACTAGCTCCTAGTGAACCTTCGGAGTAGTGAACCTTCGTAGTGAACCTTCGGAGTAGTGAACCTTCGGAGTAGTGAACCGTAACCTGAAATTTAGTATAGAATTCACAATAATAGGTTCGAATTTATATTTCATTCTTTCTTTACTGCCAGAAACCAACATTTTGTGTGTTTTATATGCAAATTGACGCGGCAAATTCAAACATTCAACGGAATTTTAAAGGAGCAGTGTCACCGTTTGCGCATCTTTGCTGCGCATAAACAAAACATTTCGGAAATGGCCGGAACCATTCGGCGCAAGTACCTTTCACGATCAAAGGAGCGAAGCTTGTGTGAAAAATCAAAATGGTGAGTAAAAATTTGCATTTATTTGCATACAATACATAGATGGAAAATGTTGAATTGATCATTCCCACATTTGCATAGGAAAGCCACTGTGATTGTAAAAGTTCTTGCAGTGTAAAAAGGAAAGAGAATGGAACTCGAGGTTGTCGTTGCAAAGGGCGAAATGTCGAATGTTCGGATAAATGCCGGTGTGGTACTCGCGATAAACCTTGCAAGAATAGAGTAAGTATGTCAATATATTAATTTAAACATTAAAATGATAAATCGAAAGCATGAATTTAACAATTGCTTTTATGATTTTCGTCTAGGCAATGACAGAAAACATGGGAAGGGAAAGAGACAACAGGAGTGAAAAAGCTACGGATACTCGTGCAAAACAAGGCAAAGAAAAAGGCTTTCGTCTTAGTTCTAAACCAACCGAGTCAGAGGAGACACAGAGGGAAAAGGAGCACAAAGATGTCAAGGTATAGCGCATACTTGAATTTGTTGAATACGTTTTAAATGAAGCCCTTTTTGCATGTTTGGTAAACTTTGTTTACGTTTTTGGCAGGCAAAAACTACCTAGAATGTATTGTATTGTATTCTTACTCTGCTAATGCAGCATTGCTCTCGTTCATGCTTATTTGACTACCAAAAAAAGTAAACAAGGTTAACTTATAGGGTCTGTAATAGAGATTTTTCAATATATTGAAATACTGTATACAGATACAGTTTACAGTAAGGTACTGTACATACAGGTACTTGGTTATAGTGCATTTGAAAGGATTTATAGTTTCACTTTGGGTTCACAAGTAAAAGTAAATTTATTCTCATTGTTGAACTTATGAACATGAATTTAACCTATTCTTCGTTTTCAACTATTCCCAGGAGAGACAATTGAACAAAAGACATGACAGCCATGCTGGTCGTCTTGATAAAAGAAACCACAGTCACTGGTGGACATTTTGTCCATTTGTCTCTCCTGTGAATAGTTGAAAGCCAAGAATATATTATTTTATATAGGCTACAAATACATTTGTACAATTTTAGGATTTTATTGCAACCTTAGATGAGGCCATGGTAAAAAAACTAGCTATAAGAAGCTTGCGAAGAGGGATCAGTAGTATGGACTACATAGAAACATTGCTCATAATGGAGGATGATCTTGATGAGGATGAAAATTTTGGTGAGTTTGGTCAAGCATCAACTGAGCAACCAACTGGTTCAGCATTGGCAGACAGTGAAACAAAGAACAAAGGTCCTGTTCCTTCCGACACACATAACCCAGATCAGATAGATGATTCAGCATCAGGTTCTGTTCCAGATTGGTGTGTTTGTGGCAGATGTCACCCCATGACACAAGATGTCGAGAATAAATGTTGCAAACTTAAAAAATGCATAACGCTTTCTTCCCGATTCGCGAAATTGTGTCTGGATCCTGATGTGATCGAGTTGTGCATAAGAAACACAGGGGATATAAGAAACGATAGAGAAGACAACAGCAGTAGGGCTTTTCGAAAAGTAGCCTATAGGCAATTTATTCTTGCACGCCATGGGCATCTTGGTAAAGGAAACAGACGAGTCTGCCCTTCATGTGTAGTAATGAAAATAAGGGAACGGTGGCCATCCATTACTGGAGTTTACATGGGGTATAGGGAAAACTAAGTACAGTAAACTATGTACCTTAACATAATGTGTTGCATGGACATTGCATACAGGGCTGAAGGAAGATGGTAAAAATAAGGCAGGCTCAACAGCGATTTTTATTTTCCACTCTTTCCAGGGGTTAGATTTACCTAGATTGATCTGTATTATGCAAACTCAAAACATGTGCAACTGTGCATTCATTTCGAGATTCACTTAGAAATTAGAATTTTCAGGGGGCCCTGCCCCCCATGGTTCCTACGGCCATGATTGCATCATTTGCTGTTACAGTGTATATTAAATCTATTGACTCAGTGGCACTCTGCTGAAATGCACCAACTTATAAATCCAAACTTTTGAACCCAATTCTTCTGAGTGCATATAACAAGTTAGTGCATTGGTACGGTACAATGTACATAATGGTTAATATTTAGTTCATATTTAGAGCTGTGATTATTTATTTAAATTTGCAATGATAACAAAAAAATAGATAATTAATTGTGTACATTAAATTTTAGAAGCACAGCAAATTGCCTCAAAATATTTACATTAATTAGTCACTGCATTTTGAAATGGCAGCAATCACTGACATCAATCTTCAATATTTATTGTTTTGCAAATCTGCTTCTTCTTGTAATGATTTCTTTAGTGGTTGGTGGTGGAACATGTGCAATAGTTGGCGATATAAGGGCCGGGTCGCTCTTGTTCAGATCAACGACTGTTGTAACAAAATCTGTGTCCATAGCTCTTCTCCTCATCATGTGGGAAATAAGCACTGGGATGTATGCATATCCTTTTTCTTGCTTCACCTTCTTAATATCCCACTGCCGGGTTCTCTGGTTGTATTTTCGGGTGACAACGTTATTACCAGACTTGGATGTTTTCTGTGGGAGGTCAACATGGAAATTCCAATCAATAGCAGTGAGTTGCCGTCTTGCTTTGTAAGTTTGATAACTAAAATTAAATTAATCAGTCATTATTAATGCCCAATGGGGGGCTACGAAAAAGTTTTAAGGTGTAAAAGGGGGGCACAAACATATTTTCAGCATGAATGGGGGGGGGGTGGCTATGAAATATATATTCTCACTAGAGAGGGGGGCGGGGTGTCATAAAAAATTTAAAATATTTCTTAAAAAAATAAGGGGTTGTAATATTTTTTTTTGTATTTTGAAAATTTGTGTTGGTGTTTTATACTCAGGTGAATATGATATATTGATGTTGACTGGGCACAGCAGATCGCAGGTTCAATTCTCACCATGGCCAGGTTTTCAGCCTGCTTGGCATGGACACTTGGAGTACCATCAATGTGTCATATTCATACTTGCTAAAAACTTACTTGAAGGGAGTTCTCTTTGGAGTGTATACCAAACCAAGACTGTTGACACACTCAATACTACCAGTATGCCTAAAGCAGATGAAAAATTTAAAAAAATGCCTATATAATTCAACATTGTCTTTGAGACATGTATTGTAACAACCAGGCAGGGACGTAGCTATGGGGGTGCCCCCCCAATGCAGTGTCCATCGGCACAATAAACAGCAACAATTTTTTCGGGGGAAGAGGTACCTAAATACCCAGTATCATAAATAGGGCTAAAAGCCACCTTTATGTTAGGTCTTTCTGAAAAATATTTGGGCAGAGGGGGGAGGTCATTGGAAAATTTTGAAATTCTGTTGGAAATTTCGGGCTGGCAGCACCCCCCCCCCCAATCACGGGATATTCGCAACGTCACACCTGCAACTAGGGCTTGTGACAAGACACTTTTACTTTACCTGAAACGAGTATAATACTTGAAACTGTTAAGTAGTTGAGGGTTTAAAATAACTTTTTGTAACTCCATAAAGTCTTTATCTCGACGATCAAAAAAGGGAAGACTTTTGTCATGGCTATCATCACCATCTGTATCAACATGGTCACATTGTCCCCCTAGCCATTGGTGGTCATTGCATATATGGTGTAATAAACCAATCCATTTATCCTAAGTGAAATAATAAAAACTATAAGGCATCCATTTCAAATACATACCTTTGCCAAAGCACAAATTTAATTTGTAAAATTTGTTTACATCATGCATGCCGATTTACTCTGCTGATCCAAACTGAACCAAAATTTAATCAGTTCCTCATTAGTACATGTGTAATCCTTCAACAAACTTTCATGAAAATCTGTTCACTACTTTGCTTACAGACAAACAAATAAACAGGGGGAACATAATCTCGTGGCAATAATAACCAGCCCTGTGTTTGAGCATTGCGAGGGATTATCACCAGATACTTTACCTTTATAAGTCTTAGTGCTTCTTCATCTGTGGTGGTTTCATCTTTACAACATGCACTAGAGCAATACCAGAAATGTCTGATGATGTGAGGAGACCAGTCTTTTATCTTCTGCATTGCTTTTGGTTTGCTCAACTAAAATGCACATCACACTAAGTACAGTACGGATAATGTACAAAATGGTAATAATAATTGTATTTTGCGGTGATTTTTTACATTTATCTGACAGCCATCAGCCATGCAATTCCAATATGCCCGTGTGTGACGTATTGCAACATACTAACCTTTGTCAGACATTTTTTAATACTTTTTGACTTGTGCCACACATCCAAACTGTATGTTATGTCTTTATATTCTGATTCTAAAAG
>CACRXK020001730.1:0-50505 GCA_902702795.2 Paramuricea clavata
AAAACTAGGAGATCGCTGAGGACAATTGTTAATTTCCCCACAAATAATTGAATGATCACAATTCAAAGGAGGACTAATAATGCCTGTATTCGAAAATTCACCCATGCAACAATCAGTTATTAATAAGTCTAATATTGTAGAGCTTCCTTGTGTTACACGAGTTGGCTCAGAGATTAATTGCACAAGATTATTGGATTCCAAAAACCTATGAAGTTGTTTCCCAATCTCTGTGCTGTCACTAGGTATTTGTTTATTATAATGTGCATTAAAATCGCCAAGAATGACAATTTTATATTTATTAGGCGATAGGCTTATTATATCGAGCATTTTCTGAAAGTTGTCAAAAAAATGAGAACAGGATACGATATTATCGTCTGGCGGCCTATAACATACTCCACAAAGAAAATTACTCCCTGATGCGCTGAATTCAACCCATAAAAACTCAAGCCCAACTATTTCTAGGTTGTGTCTTCGCTTAACCACAAGAGAATCAACTGCGAATAAAGCAACTCCGCCTCCAACTCGTCCTTCTCTATCAAGACGAATAATAGGATTAAAACCAGGAATCTTAAAGTTATCACTGCTAATGTTATTGTTAAGCCATGTTCCGTTAGTGCAAATATATGGAAATTATAATCTTTCACAATGAAAGACAGTTCATTAAATTTATCTTCATTATTCAAACTTCTACAATTTAAGTGACCAAATTTTAATGACTTAAAAGGTCCGGGGTTCAATTCGACATCGTTAGCAAGAATGGTGTTTATGTAAACCATAAATAAAACAGCTAGTAGCATGCTAAAAATAAAACAACACTGATTCGAGACCGTATGAAAACTCGAAGTTGAAATCCTTAAGCAATTAAATAACCCGATCGCTGCTCTATACGCAATAAGATCAACCAACATTAAATACTACAATAGCAAATGTTTCATTCCTTTCCTTATGCCACCGCGGATCAATAGAACAACTGGCTGAAAAGCAATTTGATGGACTGTACAACATAGACATAAATAATTTAGGGGAAATTTAAAAGACTACTAGATACAGCGCTCCAGGGCACTATTGACAACACATTATTATTGTAAAGACGGCTAATAAAGTACCGGATTTCAGTCGAATTACATTAAGTCATACTCCTCAAAATCTGTATAGCGAACTATGTTAAACTTCCTGTCGTCAGATCGTCGTTTCGCAAAAATTCTACCGTCAATTGTCCACGCAGAAGACACATTCGTACACCCAGTACGAGCAATGTAAAAAAGCTGCTGATTTTGTCTTGTGAGATCTTCATTGATGGAAAAAGGCGTGTTCCTTAATTTATTCTTTGCTTGCAGTACGTTTAGTTTATATTTGTGCGACTTGAACCTGACAATAATGGCTCTTGATTTACCATCTGACCTAGGTTTTCCCACCCGATTAATTCTATCGATTTGTTCTTCAGAAAAATCTGGTAGCATTAAGGTTTCACGACAGAGTTGGCCAACCTTCAAAGAACAGTTCTCATCTGATTCTTCGGGAAAACCAGATACTCTAATGTTATAGCGCCGCGAGTACTGTTCGTTATCGTTAGCTTTAGTGGCAAATCTAGCCACTTTCTCTTCAAGATTGACAATCACATTTTGCAAAACAACAACCTTCTCATTTAGCAATTGCTTCGCTTCAATGAGTTCGTCCTCAACTCGAACAATGGTGTCTTTCAAACCTGAAACTTCGACTTGTAAAGGTTGAATATGCTGATCTATGCATGCCTTCAGCGTTTCAGCCACAGCACTTTGAACAATCTTCCTTGCTCGAATTCTCTCGATTTCGATCGCGTTACCATTTTAGCTTGCAGCTGATAATCAACTAATTTATAGCACAACTTTCCGCTTTTCCTATTTTGAAATAGGCCCCAAAACGCAGAAAAGCTTTTAGCAGTAAGAAAACACTTGGTAAATAAACAGAAATATGAATATCGTAAAATTATTTTCGGAGTTACTGTTCATATGTCCTGCTGTATGGTTGTAGAATTTTCTTCTTTAAAGTCTTCAAGTGTCTTTCAAAAAATTTGAAATCTCGTTACCAAGAACACATTATCTGGTATGCTGAATTATATCATTCTATTCAAGAACTATATGCATCGATTATACTTCTAATTTCCATACTTGTCATCATTTGTTGCTGATGAATGACTTTCAATATATGACCTATTTGATATATTTACTAGGCATAAGCAGTTCATTTGTGTGCCATACATGAACCCTGACTGACATTTTCTAAAATGAAATAGATCAACTATAAACAGCAGAAATGTTGATGTTATGTATCAATTATGGTATAAAAAGGCTTTCAAAACTCTGCAAATGTATATTGGCACCACCTGTTATCCTGACAACTTCTATGCACCTACAACGTTCTCGCATGCCAGCTAAAGTTTAATATGAACTATCAAGAAGATTTGGAACCCGAAATGTTTTAACAAGAACACAGGGATGGATTTACTGGGGGGATGCGGGGTGTGTGCACCCCCACCCCCCTTAGCCTTGGCCAGAGGGGGTGCAGGAGGGGTGTCCTATTTCTCATGATAAGCAAAAATTATTAGAGACAAAATGAGATACAGAAATTTGAGTAATAATATGATGATAGGCGAACTGTGAACAACAATTACAATTCAAATACTGTAGTCAAGCAAGACTTTGCAATAGTGAAGCAAGTTGATGGGCGGGCGGCACACATGACCGACACAACTCGGCACCAGAGCGGGCAGAGCACCCCCCCCCCTATCAGATCATGCTGGATCCATCCCTGCAAGAAAATTATAAAACTAAGATGATTCAACAAGAACATCATAAAATTGAATATCATCTTTGTGAAGTTATGGCCGGAATTAGTTTCTGCAAGTTGAATATATATCAGCCATTTTATTTTTCTTTCATCTGACATACTATAAATATAACTTTATTTAACTGCTCAGCTGTTAAACTTCGGTCCCTTAAATTTTTTTACAAGCTACTGAGTGTTGATTGAAGCCCTTGGCAACAGTGCAATCACCATGAGCAGATACATGTACGCTTAGCGTACCTATTTTTGACAATTGACGCGCGAATGGGGCGTGTTATGAAAAGGGGCGTTTTACAAAATACCGGGCCTTGCTTGCAGGCCCACTATTCTTCCCTTGGGCCTGCGCGCGAGCTAAATCGGAAATGAAGCTTCTAGAAGGCCCAGTTGAAGAGAAAGTATTGGGAACTGTCTGGAACCACAACGATGGTGTTTTGGGGTTCAAAGTAAGTCCACCGGAGGTTATCAAATTAACGAAGACAGCAATATTAAGCCAAGTAGCTCGGATCTGCGATCCCCTTGGAATCGCCGCAGCCTTCCTGATTCGTGCCAAGATAGGGATGCAAAAACTGTGGTTGGCTGGACTACAGTGGGGACGATGGCTGTAAAACTGTTCAGAATAACAACATAATTCAGTATCTACAGTATGTTGGTCAACGTTTATTTATAACTCTGGCCATTCACCATCACGTGTATATTGTATTTTTGCCAAATCCACCAATAGCAATTTCCAATTTCCCCTATTGTTCGAGTCACAGATATGTAACTTCCCTCATAAACCATTGCTATTGGATATTTGGATGAATGTACAATATACACATAGCGGTGAAGGACAAGATTTACGAGTAAATGTTGACTAACATAGATAATGATTTATGTTGTTATTCTAACGAGTTTTCATGCTATGCTCAAATATGCCCTGCTTCGTCTCATCAGTCCGAAAAAATTAAAAAAAAGTTATCGAAAATCATGCGAGAATAGTGAAGAGATTTAATTATACAAACCAAACTGAGAAAAACTTACCGAAATTCGTAACGTCCTTCAAAGTCTGTACTATTATTTCGCCAATATGACAATTAACTACTCTTCTATTCAAAAAAGCTGATGATCAGCTGGAACGAAACAGACGTTTTATCTGGCATTTTCTTTGGCTTTACGCAAGAAGATTTAAAATAAATTGAATTCAGCAAATCTTTCAGCAACTTATCAAAGCTTACTGAAACGCGTAACTCGTTTCAATCCCTTGGAACTTTCTACAGAATCCAACGTATCAGAACACTAAACATATACTAAGCGTTCAGCAGGTATACGAAAACACTAACATGAAAGCTTACTGAAACGCGTAACTCGTTTCAATCCCTTGGAACTTTCTACAGAATCCAACGTATCAGAACACTAAACATATACTAAGCGTTCAGCAGGTATACGAAAACACTAACAATTCTCTAAGTGTAGGCGAATAAGTGTCGTGTTGATTCAATTCACATGCTAATAATGCACGGGTTTATAAAGAGGACTTTCTAATAAGGTACCTCGGTTCAGTTTTGAAAAATTTCATGTATAGCCTATAACAGTTTGGCGGTGTTAAACGTCTTATTTTTAACTTTTATGCAGCAGATATCAGGATATTCATCTACTTTCGTCTTTCAATGTATGTCAATTTTGGTAACACATAATTCGTTGCTATGGCGACACACGCGTACGAAATTGACTGAAAAATAGCATATTTGTTTGTGTATTTGGAAAAAAGTACGGTGACCCCCAATTTTTGTTCTTGCATATTTTTTACTATAACATACACTAAGATTGAGCAAAATTTAAAACATTTTCTGTTATGGCAGTTTTTGAAAAACGCAAAAATGCCGTTCTTTCATTCAATCATTTTGTTTTGGCATTACAAAATTTTTCATTTTTGGTAAATTGAAAAAATTTTGCAATACAATGCAGGTGTGTGCAAAATTTCAGCATAGGTCACCGAAAGAAATATTACAGGTATACGCCTTTTAAGAGGATTTTTTTAATTGCGTACGACTAAAACTGAAGCAATTGCAATGTCAAGCTTTCGTACAATTTAAATTTAGGCTTTTTCATGCAAATTCAGACGATTTTCAGTAAGTTTTAAATAATTAAATTCAATAATTTTTCAACATATTAATTTTATAACATTTCCACACATTCCACTTTGCTATACAATGTATTCTCATTTTATTGGCAAATTTTAGAAGCAGACCACCAAAAAATTTAGCCTCACTTCAAATGTTCTCGATAGCTAACATAATAACACGACATAGAGGCGGTAATGGAGAAAACTACTTTACAGCGATAATTAGATAATGGGCGTAAAGCTCGTTAACTAAGCCTCTTTAATTTCTGCCAAAATGCAGACACGAACGATTTCTATCCACCTGTCGCCCAAGATATTATACTTGACCACTGCGTGTGCAACGTCGCAACCTCTTTTCTAAGCTCTTCCCTCTTGTGGAGAAAAGACCCTGTTTGGAGCTGGGTATACGTGTCACGCGGATTTCGCATGGTAAATAAAAAATGGCATTAGGGTAGGGTGACAGGGGACTGACGCGCTTGGAAAATTGCAACTTGTGTATTATAGTTTCGTACAATAAAATTTAAATTTGCAACAAGAAATCCTGAAAGATTTCGTATTTATTATGATACGACTTCCTCTATATCATTGAGTGGTGGGTTAAATTAGTCAAACGAGAAGTTGGATCAGATTTCATTTGACACAAGGTTCTTGGCAAGGAAAGCACGCTTCGATTAAAAGCACAATCTATAAGTGTAAAAATCTTCTAGACCGATCGATCGAGCAAACGATGTGCTTTTGACGTTTGTCAGTGTTAAAGTGTATCCTTTCCGAAACGTACTAGACCTTACACAACTATATTTTCTACTTGGCACGTTCAAGTAGCTGAGGAGATTGCAAATACTTGCATAACATTACTGTGTTGTCAAAATATATTTAGTCGAAGACTAAAACTAAGAAGTCATATTTGTATAGAAAATTACACGGTTCGAGGAGTGTTAATGAAAAATTGCACGCGTGCTTGGCGAAATATTTATAATACCACGAGTGCGTAGCGCGAACGATATTACAATTATTTCGGCAAACACAAGCTTCGTCCCCAGGCGCCATGAAATGATTTCACATACGAGTCATTATATAAAAGGTTTACATGAAGTAGTGCCGTAACATTATAGATGCGCAAAGGGCAATGGGATAAGAGCGTTCTGGTTTGTATAATAGCTGTCGGACATAATTTCATCAAACAAGTAAACAGCAGATCTAAATATAAATGCCTTCATGTATATCACCGGAAAGAAATAAACTATCCTTACCTGAATTATTCAAAATATTGTCGATCGTTTGTATCGTGAAAATCAAGCATACTGCATGTAAGTAAGCTCGTAACTGAAATCCTGAGACGAATCTTGGGAACGCAATACAAAATAAAGTTTTATTGACTTTATTGACTTTATTAAAAACGGTACTATTTCACCAAGATATTTACAAAAATTAAGACGGGTGATCTTCCAATAGGCCGTATATAGCTATACTAATTACACATATACTACAGTATCTAATAATAATAACTAAATCACAAATTACACACTTACAGTTAGACTATTTTTAAATGTAGAGATACTTGTTTTAGCTTTTATGTCAGCAGACAGATTATTCCAAGTCTCAGCTCCTCGATAGGCGAAAGACTTTTTCATAAAATTAGTTTTAGGTTTAGGTAATGCAAAATTGAATTCGCTCTGTCTTGTATTGTCATTATGTATTTCATTTGAGGTGATGAAAAGTTCCGTTAAGCAATTTGGTAACATGTTATGTTTGGCTTTGAACATTAGGACGGCTAAATGATGTTTTCTTCTAGTCACGAGATTTGGAAAACCGACCTTGTTCAAAACATCGATTGTACGTGTATCATAGTTTTCACGAGTTATTATTTGAAATGCTCTATTTTGAAGCTTCTGAAGTTTATCAGATAGTACTTTACCCAGACAACCCCAAATCTGTGAGCAATAGTCGAAATGTGGTTGAATTATTGATAAATAAATTTTGATCAGTGTTTGGTAATCTAGAATGTCTCTCAATCTTTTAAGGATACTGAGACCTGAATTAACCTTTTTTGTAATTTGATCAACTTGAGCATTCCATGAGAGTGTTTCGTCAATCATTAAGCCGAGTGATTTGGTCGTTTTGACTCTATTAATTTCTCTGTCTTTTATGAATATATTAGGCGTTATGTTAATATGATTGACTCTACTATTACTACCTATTATCATGTATTCTGTCTTCGTTTTGTTTAAAGTTAGTTTATTTGCCGACAACCAAACTGAAACGTTTTCTAGATCTTGATTAAGTTCCTCAGCAACTGTATTAACATCATAACCTGCCGTTTCAATTTGGGTATCGTCGGCAAACATATTGACTTTAGTGTGTTCCAGACAATTAGGTAGGTCATTTATGTAAATTAGGGCAAGAGTAGACCAAGAGCCGAACCTTGTGGTATACCCGTTGTCACACATAGAGGATCAGATAAATGGGCATTCACTTGGCAATATTGTATTCGACCTGTTAAATAGGAGTTGGATCATCGCTCCCTTGTTTAAAAAAAAATCATGAAACTGTAGATTTTTAAAATGAATTCCTCATTGTGATAAAAGTGCATGGGTTAGGGTAAAACGCTGATACGGACGGACGGACGGACAGATGACCTATTTTTCTCTAAAATATGTATTAAACATCATATCCGGCGTTTTACCCGATCGGGTAAAACGCGGATATGTTGTAAAATATGCTTTTCGGCTCATTCAAAGGCTGATACGGACGGACGGACGGACAGATGACCTATTTTTCTCTAAAATATGTATTAAACATCATATCCGGCGTTTTACCCGATCGGGTAAAACGCGGATATGTTGTAAAATATGCTTTTCGGCTCATTCAAAGGCATATCCGCGTTTTACCCGATCGGGTAAAACGCGGATATGTTGTAAAATATGCTTTTCGGCTCATTCAAAGGCATATCCGCGTTTTACCCGATCGAGTAAAACGCGGATATGGTGTAAAATATGCTTTTCGGCTCATTCAAAGGCATATCCGCCGTTTTACCTAGGTTGTGTCAACCTCGTTTCCAGGGCTTCAGTGTGAGGACGAGGCGAGACACGAGGAAGCCCTGGTCTGGGCCGGTCAATTTTGCATTCTGATTGGCTAACACCATATTGTCTAAAAATAACTGAACTTGACAGTTGACAATAACAATTCAACATTTGTATTTTTATCATTCTTGTGTGTACGAGTATGTTTTGCAAAATAATCTTTCAAAGTAAAGCCTGGTTCACATATGCCTGCGGTATGCCTGCGACTGTATCATTATGCCTCTACTTGCCGCCGAAATACCGGCAAAGTTGAACTCAAGTCAACTTTCCCGGCCTATACCGCCGATCTAACTGCGGCAATCGGCGAACATTTGTTCACATAATTTACGTTCTAAAGACATGACATGACAGGAAAATATGTGATATGATATGACAGGAAAAGAAAGATTATTTTCTACTAAACAGAATCATTTATAGTCGCTGTCTTGAATCTTGTAAAGAAGGTATTTTGTTCGAAGAGAACTTGGATCAGTGATCAGTTGTCAAAGTTGAACCGGATGGCTTGACTTCAATCTATTCATAAACAACATGGCGGAAGGTTGTTCGCTAGTGAGCTCCATAAGTTTCGACAATAACTGTGTTATTGAATGTACTTCTGCTGATATTCTTAAACATAAAGAATGTTTCAACCTATCTTACGATGGTAAACGATTAAAATGGCTTGGAAGTCTTGATTCTTTAAATTAAAGAATTTTATCAAATTTGGTATGAAATTATGCGGTAATTGGACATCACTTGGCAATAGGTCTAAAACGTTTTCATGTCATGGCCCGGTTATCTCTATTACTTGGTACCCTGGTAAACTAAACTCCCTTATACTACACGGTAAAGCAGGTCCTGCCTTTTCGGATATGTTGATCGAAGCCGCTCATGCTATAGCAAGTCAAAATAACCGCCTTATTCCACTAGTCAAAATAAGTAGTCAAAATATAGCAAGTCAACTAGTCAAAATATAGCCACTAGTCAAATGTTGATCGAAGCCGCTCATGACTATAGCAAGTCAAAATAACCGCCTTATTCCACCTAGTCAAAATAAGTAGTCAAAATATAGCAAGTCAACTAGTCAAAATATAGCCACTAGTCAAAATATACATATTCCGCTAGTATTCCAAAGGTCGTAGGTTCGAATCCCACCGTGGCCAGGCATATTTTTCAAGCTCGCCCGGTGTGGATATGCACTCAGAGTAACATCGCAAACATATCTACCTACTTATTAGACGAAAGCAAGAATCCAAACAATATATCTATGTCTTATTGTACATTTAGCAATATTGTAGAACCGGTTTAAGTGGTTGAAGTGGGATTCGAGAGTTCAAACCGCTTAGACAAGAACGATGCTTTGGTTAGCGGACGTGTGGAAATGACAAATAACCCCCTACACAACAAACCAACGCAAAGATCCTATTGTGATTGTCAGTGTTCGCTGCTAGCTGCCGACCTAGAAGGGATTAAGCTTGAAATTACAATTATGCAAAAGGATATTAAGACTAATGCTAGTAAATCCCGAGCCGATCAGGTGAATCGGCTGAAAATCGAGCTTTCAAGTGAGAGAGAAAAATGTGAGCGCCTTGAAGCTGATTTGTCCCTTATAATTCAAGGACGAACCCGTGAGGTTAGTGAAATGAACGATATCATTGCTTCACTCGAATGTAAACTTAAAACCACCGAGGCGACTAATGACTCTCTGAGACAATTGATTAATACCATAATATCCAATTCAAAACCAAACGTGTTCTCCCCAGCAATGTCCTTGCAATGGGAGATACTCAGTGCTTGCCTAGCCTAGAAGAACAAATTAATTATGACCTTATTCATGATCCAGATGTACAAATAATTAAAGGGCGAACTCGTGAAGTTAAAGAAATAAACGTTATCAATGCTTCACTTGAATGTAATCCCGAAGCCACCGAGGCGACGAATGACTCCCTGCATGAGAGAATTAATTTGTATAAAAATTCCCAATCCAAAACCAAATGAGATCTCCCCCAGCAATTCTCCTACAACGAGCAATTCTCTATTGTCTAGCCACGTAGAACTAACTAATTATGACCCTAAGCATGTTTCGCCTGTAAACCTCCCACGGTGACCAACATAAAAAAGTTGATTTGAATGCAAAGAAATCGACAAATATTATCGACCACAATTTACCACTTCTTGATAATAAACGATTTAACCCGACCTCTCCACCTCTCAAAGTAAACTTACAGAGATCGGAACAACAAAATGGACAAATACGAAGCAATTATTTTCGAAAGCGCCCCCGAAAACGTTCTCGTGCCCGACTATCCCAAGAACGAGACGGAGAGAATTACTATTACCAAACCTCTAGCAAAACAGGCCAAAACATCAAAGTCCCATGGTTCCGGTATCATATACAAAGAAAGGACCCAGATTAGATCGAACATCTAGATCTGGTACGTCGAATAACTGTCTCACAATAACACGTAGTTCAGTTTATCAATCAGAGCCACATGTAATAGAAAATCCCACACATGAAATCTCCACAAGCATTACTAGACGTAAGAGACGCCCGTATCAGAATCCAGGTAGAGCAGTCAACTATCATGGTCTGAAAAATTTGAAAAAGATAAAAATCCCCAAATGGTATGATATTCCCACCATTCTATCTGCGAATGTGAGGTCGCTGCCAAAGAAACACGAAGCTCGAATCAATATGGATATCAATGAGACCACATAGTTTACCAAGAGAAGTTACATCAATCGTAGTAGGCGTGGTCTATCATTCGACGAGTAATGGGAAACCTGAGAACATTATTTTACGTGATCATGTTCAAAAAAATCTTGATGCTGCGTTACCTAAACAGCCAAATGCATTAATTATTCTAACAGGCGATTTTAATCCAACATCGACTGGTTTTAACAAAAAATATATAACCCAAGTGAATAGCCTTAAACAGTTGGTTACCTTTAAAAGAAGAGATTCTGGCATTTTAGACTGGCTGTTTACGAACAAACCTAAACTGTTCTCTTTAACCCAGCTACCTAAGATTGCATCATCTGACCATTATTCAATTCTGGCAAAGCCTATACATGGAGATGAAACTAAACTAATAAGTAAATCTAAAATACGTGATATGAGGGATAGTGCGTGGTGTGCGCTAGGTCGATGGATTACTCAAAAAGATTGGTCCTCTGTCCTCGAAGCTAATATGTGTAAAGATAAATTTGATCTTTTTAACTAAGATCATAACCAGGCTATTGATAGATTCCTTCCACAAAAAGAGGTTAAAAAGCACCCAACAGATCGACCATGGATCACTACTAAGATAAAAAAGGGGATTCAAAAACGCCAATCAGCTTTTATCCAGCAAGGGAAAATGTCAACAGCATACCGATATTGGAGAAACAAAGTCCAATGTTCCATTCGTGCAGCAAAATACCAATAATATAGCGTTAAAGTTACTGAAGTACAAAGAGTTAATTCCTCAAAATGGTGGAGAGAAATTAAAAAACTCTCTGGGCAAAGTTTAAAACTGGAATGGCACCATCAGTTTCTAGGAAATAGCTCTGACACTAAGTTACTAGCTAATAGGATTAACAACTTCTTTACTGGCCTTACTGATAATTTTGAGCCCTTAACTCCACCCATTGTATTCCATGAAGTTCCACAGGATTTCTTTGTAACTGCATGAAAACGAGGTCTACAGAGCATTATCATTGCTCCAACTAAATAACTCAGTCTTTCCTGATTACATCCCGTATAGAGTCCTGAAGGAATTCGCGCATGAGTTGGCACCTATCATCAAAGATATTTATAACCAATCAATGAAAGAGGGATATATTCCTGAACTACTCAAATCATCAATTGTTATTCCAGTACCGAAGATCAACCCCCTAGAACCGTAGAAAATGACCTCCGACCTATCTCGTTGACATGTACCATAGCAAAGGTCATGGAAGGTTTTACATACACAAGACTGCTACCTCAGTTAGAAGCTGGATCCGCGCCTACCTCAGTTAGAAGCTGGATCTGGAAGCTGGACCGCGCCAATATGTTCGTAAAAATCATTCAACAACAGATGCTCTACTATATACATTGCAAGCAATCTACGAAGCAGTGGATACTGGTGAGGCCGGAGTACGCTTATTCTTTGCTGATTTTTCTAAAGGGTTCGACCTTATTGATCATACCATCGTTCTACACGAACTAGAGAACCTACAAGTTCATCCTACACTGTTGAATTGGATCGCAGCCTTTCTAACCAACCGTATGCAGGCTGTTAAAATTGATGGAGTTCTATATGACTGGAAATCAGTGAAGGGTGGGGTTCCTCAAGGAACTAAACTAGGCGTAATTCTCTTTATTGTCATGACAAATAAATTGCTCTGGGAATGGAATCTTCGGACTAAATTTGTCGATGACACATCCGTACTGGAGATTATTCCAAGAAATTCCATTAGCGTCCTAAACAATGCTACTGCTGACATACATAATTTTGCCATAGAGCATAATATGAAGCTAAATCCTACCAAATGCAAAGAAATTCTTATTAACTTTCTACGCAATCCAAACTTTCTGATTAAACCTATACAAATAGGTAACTACGTTATAGATATAATCCTAGGTGTGATCATGAGTAGTGATCTAAAGTGGAACTGTCATGTCGACCACATTATCAAGAAAGCCAGTAAGAAACTATTTTCGCTAAGGGTACTGCGTAGAGCTGGAGTCGAAAATGACAATATCTTAAAAGTTTATTTAACTACAGTACGACCAATGATGGAATACGCCGTACCGGTATGGCAAGCCATCCCGGACTATTTGTCTGAAGCAATCGAAGTCGTGCAAAAGAGATCACTTAAAATTATCTATCCTGAGTGTGATTCGTACACAGACGCACTAAATCTAGCCGACATTCCTACACTCAAGAGTAGACGAGATCTATTGTACGTGTGAGAAATATATGGACAAAATGAAAACTAAAGACCATCCCCTACATAATCTACTTCCAAAACCGGTCGTCTTTGAGAATCCGCGTAATCTGAGAAGGAACTCAGAACAATTAGTTTACCTATTTAAAAATAATACGGTCTGTAAAACGAACAGAGCACAATCCTTTTTTACTTTTAAATTTTTCCATTAATACTGTTTAATTGGATAATTGGAAATATGCTGTAAATATTAGGATTAAATAATAATAGTCTTAATTTGAATATCTTAATATGAACATTACCTTAGAAATATTATGTAAATTTTACTAGTAAGCTCGTTAATTCAGTTGTATAACTGCAAGAGAGTTTTAATAAACATCAATAATCAATAATAAAAGCTAGCACCGGTATCGTCGCCGGTATGTCGCAGGCATATATGTGAACCAGGCTTAAGACGTTTTCTTTCAGACCAGTGCGTTTTCCCGACTGCATGATTTACTTTCGCCTCGGCCGGTTACAAAACTCAAAAGCCGTGTCGAAGTGAGCTGTGATGTTTCCTGACAAAACAAGAAACGTCTACTATTATTTAAGCTGTAGTTTTCCTTGTACAGTATTTATTAGTGCAGATGTCTGATGAAATACTACGCGTTAATTTACAATATTCTGTACTGACAAATAAAAGCAAGACAAACAATTAAATGAAGCTACTAAATTAATTTAGGCCCTGTTTACTTAATATGTCTACGCCTAGACCGATGTAGTCTCTACAAGATTCGCACACAACCCAGTTTTTCAGTTTCCGAATACCCCGAATACTTGAAAACTGCGACTATACGATAAAATAAAACAAATATTGTGAAGGGGATAAAATTTGCAGGCAAGCATTGCTCCTGAACGGCAAGTGTTGGTGTCCGGCGAAACAAGCGGAAACCGTATATTCCTGTACAGCGTATAAACATGTTACGCGAGGTTTATATTAAAAAATTTTCATTTTTTTTTTCCAACTTCGGCTGTTTATTTATATTGAACTAAGTCAGATCTATAAGAGCATATTTAAACTAAATATTAATTATAGCAATAGCCATATTGTTCAAGACGAGAGAAAGGAAATTTCGTGTGAATCACCACTTGCATGCACTAGATGCAGCTTGGATGCAGCTTTGCCTGTAGTTGAAAATCTCCAGAAATATCGGTATATCTTAGAAAACATAGACGGGATCTTCATAGATTTTAGCTGATTCGTGCCAAACTTCGCTCTACACATAAATAATATTGATTGAGAAGTCTTTTGGCTATTTATTTGTTTCGAAGACTTGTATATTTCAATAAAGAATATCTCGCCACTCCTTGACGAGTAGCTCATAGATTTTAGCTGATTCGTGCCAAACTTCGCTCTACACATAAATAATATTGATTGAGAAGTCTTTTGGCTATTTATTTGTTTCGAAGACTTGTATATTTCAATAAAGAATATTTCAAATACTGCGATTTTTTGTCGTCACGTGACCGGCCCATACCCGGGCTTCCTCGTGTCTCGGCTCGTCCTCACACTGAAGCCCTGGGAACAAGGTTGAGGTTGTGTACAATTAAATCGTGTCCGATGGGCCTAAAATCGAAATAGACATATTCCATCAGAAGTGCATATCGCTGATATCGGTCAAGGCAAATTCCTTTAAGTTCGACGATGTTTGCATGATTTAATTGATTAATAAGTCTTGCTTCTCTCAGCATCAATTTTCTTGCTTCTCGAGTCCAGAAGTTTTTTAACCACAATATTTTCATGTTCACCCGTAGGCTCCTCCGCAGGTCACTATGATGGTATTCAAACGGCAAATTTCATGTATATGATTGTAATAATCAATGCTGACATGCGTTGAATCCCGGTGCCAAAATCAGGCGTATAATTTATACGGCAACACAGAAAAATACAGCCATATTTCAATTTATACGAAAATTCAAAACAAACTATGCCCGCACAGGACTAGTGGGGATATCCCCCATATTCCGCCTTCCCCAACTTCGAATCCCCTATATAATCCCCTCTTTGGCTCTTTCAATTATGGCTGCGGCCAAAGTTTGCTTTGAATTTTCGTAATTGAAATATGGATGTATTTTCCTGTGTTGTCGTATATATTATATACGCATTTTGGCGCTGGGATTCAACGCATTGTCGGCATTGATTATTACAACATTATACATGAAATTTGCCTTTTGAATACCAACATAGTTGCCTGCGGAGGAGGCTAGTTCACCCGGGAGCATCGCTTTACAGCGATAACATGAACAGCAAACCCGCCGTCGCCAATTTCATCTTTATCAACCAGTGATCGATATACGAATACTGCGATAAACCTGAAACATCTATGGTTTCAAGATTTTTTGATTGATTACAATTTTTCAAACTCACAAACAACGACATTTTATTGAGCTGATTGACTAATGACTACACTGAAAAAATACAGTTTGCAGCGAATTCAATTGTTCAAACTTCAAAGTTCGCTCCACTTGTACCTGTCACGGTGTCAGGAGCGGGGCGAAACATCGCAAGATATTATATTTTATACCGCTAAATACGCGAGAGCATTTTACACCATCGGGTAAAACGCGGATATGCCTTTGATAGAGCCGAAACGCATATTTTACACCATATCCGCGTTTTACACCATCGGGTAAAACGCGGATATGCCTTTGATAGAGCCGAAACGCATATTTTACACCATATCCGCGTTTTACCCCATCGGGTAAAACGCGGATATGCCTTTGATAGAGCCGAAACGCATATTTTACACCATATCCGCGTTTTACCCCATCGGGTAAAACGCGGATATGCCTTTGAAAGAGCCGAAAAGTATATTTTACACCATATCCGCGTTTTACCCGATGGGGTAAAACACGGATATGCCTTTTAAAGAGCCGAAAAGTATATTTTACACCATATCCGCGTTTTACCCGATGGGGTAAAACGCGGATATGCCTTTGAAAGAGCCGAAACGCATGTTTTACAACATATCCGCGTTTTATACCCGATCGGGTAAAACACGGATATGCCTTTTAAAGAGCCGAAAAGTATATTTTACACCATATCCGCGTTTTACCCGATGGGGTAAAACGCGGATATGCCTTTGAAAGAGCCGAAACGCATGTTTTACAACATATCCGCGTTTTATACCCGAACGGGTAAAACACGGATATGCCTTTTAAAGAGCCGAAAAGTATATTTTAGACCATATCCGCGTTTTACCCGATGGGGTAAAACGCGGATATGCCTTTGAAAGAGCCGAAACGCATGTTTTACAACATATCCGCGTTTTATACCCGATCGGGTAAAACACGGATATGCCTTTTAAAGAGCCGAAAAGTATATTTTACACCATATCCGCGTTTTACCCGATGGGGTAAAACGCGGATATGCCTTTGAAAGAGCCGAAAAGTATATTTTAGACCATATCCGCGTTTTACCCGATGGGGTAAAACGCGGATATGCCTTTTAAAGAGCCGAAAAGTATATTTTAGACCATATCCGCGTTTTACCCGATGGGGTAAAACGCGGATATGCCTTTGAAAGAGCCGAAAATGTTTTACAACATATCCGCGTTTTATACCCGATCGGGTAAAACACGGATATGCCTTTTAAAGAGCCGAAAAGTATATTTTACACCATATCCGCGTTTTACCCGATGGGGTAAAACGCGGATATGCCTTTGAAAGAGCCGAAACGCATATTTTACACCATATCCGCGTTTTATACCCGATCGGGTAAAACACGGATATGATGTTTAAAACATATTTTAGAGAAAAATAGGTCATCCGTCCGTCCGTTCGTCCGTATATCAGCGTTTTACCCTAACCCAAAAGTGCATTATATAAACCGGCTTCTACAGCCTCGTTGACCTTTTTAAGTGTTGACATCTTGAATCATTTAAAGGTTCAAATAATATCAAATATCACCTGACTGCATGTAATCACATGTTTAACTGAATAATTTGAAATGTTATTTTCTCAAGAAATGTGGCGATAAAAGCCCCCAAACTGTCGAAAAACCACGATTTGCAAGAATCAGACGAATTTTGCAAGAAACGGCACAAGATCTCCCAGGCGCTCCTCAATTTTCGCGGCCTGAAGCCCATACACCATAGATATCTTATATAAACTAGATAGCGCATCTCTTTTAGTAAAATTGAAGCCATGAATCTTCCAGCGGTTACTCTCATTTGAATAGATGGCGGCCATGTTGAAGTTTTCCACTCGCTAATAAACGCTTAAAAAACAACAATAACGTTCATCATTTGAATAGTTTGAAAATGTATTTGGAATAGTTTAACTTAATGTTTAAGTCCCGTGTTTAAGAAATAGAAAACGTACGAGTCCTCTCATTTCATGGGAATATCCTGAGTCTGCAACCACGGCTTCAATTTTTGAATTGCAGAATATTTAGATGCACTATCTAGCTAGTGTATATAAGATATCTATGTCATACTGAGACCCCTGCGCTTGTTTGTCGCGTTGCACTACTCATGTAAACCTTTCATATAGTGACTCCCATGAATTTTATTAATACCTGGGGACGAGGCAGGTAGTGAAGCGAGCACAGTCATTCGCGCCCGTGCCAATATTTCAATCCATACGCCTGTGAAAACGCACTGTGCATGAATAATCTTTATTTCTTCTTTATCTTTAATATTTAAACATACTTAACGAGCTCTTTCGCTCATTGCAAAATAAGAGCTCAGAAAATATAAATTTTAAGCTGTTTACCTACTATAGTTAAAATATGAGCAGCTGATCTTTATGGGCAATTACAATGGCGAGGTGCAGCGCAAGTCGTTGTCAAATGCCCATAAAGATCAGTTGCGAATATTTTAACGTACTTGTGAAATGAATTTATTTGCTTACTTTATTAGTGTTCTCTGCCCATGGGGACAATCTCACGCTTCATTAGCATGCTATTAAAACTTAAATTAGTTTTGATATTTGTGATGTTACTCTGAGTGTATATCCACACCGAGCGAGCTTGAAAAATATGACCGGCCACGGTGGGATTCGAACCTACGACCTTTGGAATACTAGCCCAATGCTCTTCCAACTGAGCTACGCGGTCAGGACGGTTCGAGTAAGTGATATTTCGGAACAGAATCTAGTTCTAGTTTAAATTAGTATTGTTAACCTTCACAAACATCCATGCTTCTCAATTAGTATTGTTAACTTTCATAAACATCCCTCTAAAGGCTAATTTCCACTCCGGAAAATAAGCAGTGATCGGATCGGAACAAAATAAATTCAGCGCATGCGCCATCAGTAAAAATTTTTCGTTCCGATTGATCCAACTTTTATTGGTCCGGTTGGCGGATCAAACTTGGCGACCAATCAAAATGCCGTATTATCTCACATAAATTAAATTAATTAAATACCTGTATAAAATTTACAAAATGGAGAATGTTAGACTGGAACGAGCTCCATTTTTTTCCTTTTTCGATCCGATCATTCCACTTGTTCTTTTTACCTCAAATCGCTTGTTGCATCGGAGCGGATCGGAAAAACCTTCGATCCGGTCCAATCCACTGCTTATTTTCCGGAGTGGAAATTGGCCGGCCTTAATTAAATTAACACGATTTCTGATCTTTTATGCGGTTAACAAGTGTGCCCATGTGACCTAAATACGCATCGTGATTTGTTTATGGCCTTAATAATTATTCATGAATTTTCCAATTACATTTTGAGATACTGTGTTTAAGACACGCGGGCTCGTATCCGTGCCGACTAACCCTTAATCGGCACACCTGTGCGATTAATGTTAATCGGCACGGTTTTAACCAATCAAAATCGAGTAAATTGACTAAACGCTAATTTCCACTCTGGAAAATAACTAGCAGCGGATCGGATTGGATCGAAACAAAATAAAATCAGCACATGCGCCATCAGTAGAATTTTTTGGCTCCGATTGATCCGGCGACGTTGCTGGCCGAATAATAGAAACGTGAAATATTTCCAACTTATTTCTGTCCGGTCCGCGGATTAAACCTGACGACCAATCAAAATGGCGTATTATCTCACGTAAATTAAAATAGTTAAATAATACCTGTATATAAAATTTACAAAATGGAGTAAAATTTAGGAACATTCTTGGAGAATTCTAAGAAGAATTTACAAGAAATGGAGAGTACAACGGCTCTTTAATTAATACGACACAATTTTTCTAATGTAAATATCTCGGCGAGTATTTACCCCCCTTATAAATAAATACCACCATTGTAATCCTCACAAAATAACCTTTCAAACGGGGGGTCAAGTGCCGTCTGAACATTACACAAACCGAAACAATCATATATTTACTCACCGCTTGGCCAAAGATTCTAAATTTCATATTCACAAGATCTTGAATATCTCTTGAACATCTCGTCATTTGCTGAACGGCTATATGTGTAAAATACTTTTTGTATTCAAGCGCTTTCGTGTACAAAATTTTGTTTGAATACGGCGAGTAGAAATATTTATTTTGAATTTTTCAAGATGTCTGGTTTTACTCGCACTTGCGTACATTGCGCAATAATTGGCCAATAAGAAGCTCCTGTAGCCGGGATGACGTCAAACTCACGCGTGTAGGTGCAATTTCACCTTGCGATACAAGCGATACGGTCATACGATACAAGCTTCGCATTGTTTTGACGGTTTTCAGTCGTATTTCCGTTTGGGATTAACTCACTTCGAGCTCACAGTCGGGCAAGAAATGGAAATATATTGATAAAAGATACAGATTTGAAGATACAGGCTTGCAAGTAACACTCTAAGTAGTGCTTTTAATGGGGATTTTAACAAGACTATTACAAAGACGATATGTTCGAAGGGGCCGAAGTTATTTTCGGCGAAAGGTACGGAGAGTCTATATTTTTGTTCAGACAATTGCGTAATTTGATACAATATGATCGTGTTTGACTTCAAAGGCCCATAAATCGCTACAATGTTGATAATGACTATAACTATAGGGAGGAATTAGTTGAATCTTTTATTTCTGAATCGAATAGTGGTATTTCTGTCTTCATAGCATGCACTGAACCGAAGATATTAAATTTCTTGCAATCGATCAGTGCACTCACTGCTGATCGACCATACTGGGATGTGGTGAAAGGAGTTAAATTAAAAAAATATTCAGGGTAGCTTTAAAGTGTCCCTATCACAAAATGAGAGTTTATATTTTCGAAATCTATGATACAAAATATACGGAAATTCGAAAACAGAATCGAAATTGCTCTTTTAGTGTAAAAGTTATTGCCGTTTAAACATTGAATTTTGCCTTGTGAAAAATCTGAAAACCGCGCAAAAGAGACTGGGACGAAACAATGCGTGTGACGTAATAGTAGGAACTTATCTAGCTCACTGATGTAGAAATACTATTGCATGTACTATCATAAATGAGGCAATTGCGCAAATAACAGTCACGAAAATGAAAAATTGCCGAATATATGTGTAGTAGGCGGTTGTTCTAATGTCACAGATACAGAGAAAGGCATTTCACTTCATTTTATACCTTTTACTGGAGACGAGATGCACGAAGCGAAAAGGAGACGGGTTGACTTCGTGCACCTTAATAAACGAGCAATATGAGATCCAAGGTGCAATTTTTATTCCAAATTCGTTATTGTAAAAAGAAGCTGCAAATTGTAAAAGAAGCTGCTTCAATGCAGTCAGTTGATATGGCCATAGTCACGAAACTCGAAAGCGCGATAAATATATAATTGAGCCACAGTCAATGGATTTACCAGAAAATATATAAAATATTGCGACAATATATGAGTGAATATGGTCAAAATATTAAATATAGTGGATGAAAGCCAATTTCTTACGTCTACAAGCAATGTGCACTATTTGTATTTTAGATTAGACAGGAAAAGTAGAATTGTACAAGTGAAAATCGTTGTATTTGACCGCAGGGAAAACCCGTACAATATGCAGATTTTGTAACAAATTGTGGCATGAAACCTGATACACTGTGGGGATGTGTATAAAATGTATTACAAAGTATAATCCATTGAAGCAACTTAATGAAATAACTTAGTCATTGCCACATTTGCTAGGAACATACCTGCATGGAACGAAATACAAGTCAGAAAAATACTTGAACGCGCTGCAACACTTTCCACAAATTAACCCGCGCGCACGAAGTGCAGGAAAACATCAGATACAAATCTTAATCTTAAATTTCAGCCTCTTTGGCAAAATAATATTGTAATAAGTCATGAATATAGCAAATGTGCTGTTTCTATACGCAATACAGTATAATATTACTACGCTTATACAGTGTAATAGGTTTATTTATTGAAAAATAATTCTTCATCAATAGCATGCAGCCTGCAGGCATTATTTTCTCATATGCGCAAAAATATCTATTTCCTAGTTGTCCATAAACCATCTACACAAAGTTTTTATATGCTGTGCTCCTTCAGAATCTATAAATTAATAAATAAGTCTTTTTAATGAGTCGCTTACTTGCATGTGGACACATGTAAATATATAATAATTCAATAATTGTACAGTATGTACCGTATATAAACTCTCAGTTACCGTACCGCATGCCGGCATGCGTGTGTTCACTGATAAACTCGGGTACGGTAAAGTGTTTCATAATTTCAATATGTTGATAAATAAAACTTTATTTTCCCATCTTCTGTTTTTGTTTGACGGTATTGCTGCTTCTTTCTTGTTCGTAATTTATTTCGTGGCTGCTGAACGGAGGGCTCACTTATCTAGTGATAAGCTGTTGAATTATACATGATGGCGCGACTTCATCTTGCATCACAAATCACAATGTTACTGTGTAGAGAATCGACGCACTCCTCAATTTCCATACAACATTGACACTCTTTAGCATAATTTACGAAGCAGTTCAATGCGACAATTGCCACGTTTACACCTGAAAATTATATTTTGTAATTTGAATACTGTGTATGTAGAAACACTGGCAAGTCACGAAACGCAAGGTCAAGTCACGCAACAAAATATTTACCATTTACTCAATTCTTCTGAACTATCAAGCCTTTGTTGTAGTTGCTTAAGACGTTCGTCGTGATTGCTTTTTTTCACGGTAACTTTTGAGACAATCTTCGTCGGGCACTGGTTCATTAACATATGGACCAACGTCGTGCGCACGAATGATCGGCGCTGCTTGACTACGCTTCACTGGTGTTTTCATCAATTTCACTCGATTTGATACGGCTCAGGAATATAATTTCAGTCAGTCATCGCTTTGGTAACTGTTATTTTCCGTATCTGAACTCGACGAAGACATTTGTATCGAATTTTGACCAGCTTGATTGTGATTCTCACTTAGTATTTATATACTTTAGGCGAGTAGGCAATGTCTTCCTACTATGACGTATTAGTTACCAATTTCCCAGCTTCGCGGTTTTCAAAAACTTTTGCCGTTAAAATTTGAAATTTTCAAATTTCATTGCCTTATTACTCTGTGAAAACAAGCTCAATTTTAAATCTGTTTTGTATTTTCATAATCTACGTTTCAAGACGATTCTATTAATGTAAACTCTCATTTTGTGACAGGGGCACTTTAACTCTTTTATCAATAAGTGATATCTATTTTTCCATTGTCTTTCCTGGAATATTTTTCTTATCCAAGTGCTCTATTTCTATTTTTCATGTTTGCTTCCCCTAGCACGAAATTTAAAATTGTGAGACTGGAACGAGCTCCATTTTTTCATTTTCCGATCCGATCGTTCCACTTGTCCTTTTACTGGAAATCGCTTGCTGGATCGGACCGGATCGGAATATCTCCAATCCGGTCCGATCCGCTGCTTATTATCCGGAGTGGAAATTAGCCTTAAAATGATATTAAGCCCGTTATTCCATTTTGACCATATGGCATTCCATTTTGACCATTTTGACCATATCTTGTTCCTAGAGCATTATAAACACGAAGGACTGATATTCTACAACATCCTATATATATATATATATATATATATATATATATATATATATATATATATATATATATATATATATATATATATATATATATATATGTATATATATATACAAATGCGGTATGTTTGGCATTGGTAAACAGGCCAGAAACCACATCCAGACTCATGTACTGAAATCTTCTTGGACTTTTGCGCTAAAGCGTTCCGCACAGCACACCCGGGCATAAAACTTATAAAACTAACATAATTAAATGTATCAAGATAGATAGATAGATAGATAGATAATCTGTTTATTAAAAAACACCTAGCAGCCATGCATATAGAGCTGAATTACATGATTCTTATACAAAGTGTTTAAAACAATTACAAAAATTCCTAATTTAATATTATAAAAAGTATCTCTTAACTATTAGTTCTGTATTATAAAATACCAATTTTTACGAGTTTATTAGACTAGATATTATAAAAGTATCTCTATATCTATTAGTACGATATTTTGGAATATTAAAAAGTTTTTCGTTTCTAAAATTATATGTATCGGATGTCACCTTAGGTGGCAGTAAGTTGTGAAGCTTATGGTCCTCATTGTCCAGCATCGAGTTAAAAAGTTTCTTACATAAATCACCCCTGCGTGTAGATAAAGTCTTTAATTCTAACATGTCTAGAGCATCCTGGTAGGACAGTTGAGGATAAATTATGCGCAATGCTCTCTTTTGAATCCTTTCAATAACATCAGATAGGTATTGTGGCAAGCCATAATGAAAAACTTGGCATGAATATTCCAGTATTGACCTTATTGAAGCGACATAGAAGCACTTGAGATTACCAGCATCAAGTCCAAACCTTCTGAGCTGTTTCAACAGGTAAATTCGCTGGGATGCCTTATTGACTATTTTTTCCACGTGATCGTTCCATTTCAAGTCCTTTGTGATTGTTAAACCAAAAATCGATATTTTGTCAGCTCGTTCGATTTGTGATTGATTAATACTGAAGGGGGGGGGGGGATTTGGTTCATTCCGTTCAAAAGACACAACAAATTCTTTACATTTTGATGGATTAAGCTGGAATTTATTTCTTTTCAGACCAGTCAACAATAGAGTTAGTTACTTCTTGCAGAGAACTGTTTTCTGCCTGATCGGTGATGTATTCTGAAATATTAGTATCGTCCACATATTTCATCATATCCCCATCAAATTGATCGTTAGAAACTACAAGGTCATTGATCATCAGCAAAAAGAGCCATGGGCCGAGTTTAGTTCTTTGAGGGACTCCAGCATTGACAGGTTTCCAATTGGAAAAACAGTTCGGGGAAAGTTTTTCCCTTTGTAGTCTTCCCCTCAAAAAGTCTGAAATCCAGTTTAAGGTTGATGTTTTTAGACCTATTCCCTGAAGTTTTCTATAAAGAGTATTATGATCTATAAGATCGAAAGCTTTCAAATAGTCCGTAACAGAGAGCGAATTAAATATCATGCGAGTTTTTCTGTTACCGTTAACGCTAACCTGTATGACATTCGTAGTACTGAAAATCATCTTTATTACTGTTAGTCGTTTTTCGTCTATATGACTATACGGTCATGAATAAACAGCTACGAATTAAACATGCAATTTTCCCATTCTAACGAATTCAAATGATTTATATGTGCATGCTTGCAAAATATTCATATATTCTGCTGCCTTTGGTCATTTCAATGTGCTAAACAACTATTATAAAGAATTCGTTTTCAGTGCATGTTTTAAGAGTTTGCATGCCTTTCAAACTTAGTGAGTATAAGTTACTCGTATACCATATGTACTTCATAATTAGTTTTTCCCCAATAAGTGCTAATTTAGTTAGAGTAATCTCATTTGATTTTAGTAAAGCATTTGATAGTGTCGCACATGACATCTCAGCTAATAGAAAGCGTTGAGTCGAATGAATGTGAACGGTATACAGTCGTTCAGTTAAACGATGTTCGAACTTAAAATAGACCCACAGTTTGAATAATAATTAGCACTTGAAAAACAACCAATCATAGACCGAATTTCGCTGGTGTTTCCCAGAGCCTCAGCAAACCTCCACAGAGGATTGCAGGCTCAGGGTTCGAAATTACCTGTACCGAAGCACGAGAACAAACGAATAGCCTCATTAAATTAATATAAAGTTTATTTCTGTTTGTGTATTATGTTTAAACATATCAATGAAACACACAGCATAACTTTAATAAACTTATTAAGTTTCCTTCCCTTCTCATATGAAATTAAATTAATAGACTATTCTGATAATTATACGCCAGTAACAAACTGTAGAATAACAACAGTGCAGTAACATATAAGGTCATGGTTAGCCGTTGCTTGTAATATTTAAAGTAACACAACAATCCACGATTTACTGTAATTAAACAAGTTAAAATAAATCACTAACAGTATCTTACAACCATTTACTCAAAACCATGGAAAATGTAATTGCTTATATTATTGTATTTGAGCCAAAGTATACGTTACTTCACTAATTTGCCTCTTTAAGTATTCCCGAAACGTATACTCTTAAGTAATAATAGTCCGCGAATTCAAATAAAACACCTCAAATAACATCGAACGAATTAACTGTTGCCGTAGTCATGCACCGTGAAAATGTGCAAATCACGTACTAGTTTCAACAACTACGGCGTTGCACAACGCTTAAGACCATGTAATTTACATTCATCTTTGTCTTTGAGGATTAATTAATGCTATTGTTGATGACCATATTGCCGTTGCCCTTGTATTTGCCAAACTCTCTATTACGAAATGGTACGACCGCGGTACGAGACAACCTCGCACCCAGGCTTTTCTTCACGTGAACCTGCGGATTTCGCGGGGTAAATTGAAATATGCCGTTGTGCGTTACTAATAGTTTCGGGTGATAAACATGCACTTTGCAGGAAGAAATCGTGAAAGAAAACTGTTCTAAATTCGTATTCATCATGATGCGACTTGCTTCTATACTGAATGTCATCAATAATAGTTAAGTGTTGATTTACATTTCAAGCGACAAGCTGGATCCCATTTGCAAGGAAAGCACTTCGAGCATTCCTGACTTGAGCATGCTTCTCCGTACAAATATACGTATCTTCTACACCGGCTTGTTTACAGATGAAGTTTATCTATTTTGATATTCAAAACAAAGGATCTATTATATAACAGGATCCTTTGATTTCCCGAATATCTCCTACAGCGTGTAAGCAATGCTATCAGGACTCTGAAAGCGCAGGATTAAAACCTTTTATGGACTATAACATTCCCTGCCTTGTTTTTGCTGAAGCTTGACGATCTAATATTATATTTATTATACTTTAGTAATATTATCCAAACAGAAATTGATAAAGTTGCTTAATTGTTAAATGTGAATAAATTATCTTTAAATACTACAAAAATACTACAAGTTATTTTATTCAGATCTCCAAATAAAAAACCAAGTCAAATAATTAAAATTAACATAAATGGTAAAAATATTGAACAAGTTAAAACTACAACCTTCCTTGGTATTATCATTGACGAATGTTTGACCTGGGAAGATCATATAGCTAAGGTAACAAAGAAAATAGTTAGAGCTTCTGGTATCATAGCTAAAATGCGACACTTCGTGAACCGAAATTCATTAAAACTGATATATTATGCATTAATGCTGTGATGAGTGGTTATATTACTACCTTAAAAAATAAGCAGAAACTCGACGTTTCGAGCGAAGGCCCTTCGTCAAGAGTTAGGAACGTCAAGAGTTGACGGAGGGCCTTCGCTCGAAACGTCGAGTTTCTGCTTATTTTTTTAGGTACAGTCGAACCCCTATAAGCGGACACCTCTCTTAAGCGGACACCTCTATTAAGCGGACACATATCTCAGGTCCCAATCGTTTTCTTTAATAAAATACTATTATCATAACCCCTATTAAGCGGACACCCCTCTTAAACGGACGCGGACACCTTACTTGAGGTCCCAATGGGCAAACCAACCTCTCTTAAGCGGACAGATGACAGATTGTCTGATAAAATGTATTCAATATTCGACAGTAAATAACAATTGAGATCAATTTACATGGCACATTGACAGTGACACACCAACCTGGTGCGAAGACATCAGAGCCAAGATTATTGAGGAAGTGACAAACAAGGACTGTGAACTGCCAGCCGAGGAGCCGAAAGATATGTGTCAGATCACTGATGACAACGAACTGAACGAAGATGATGAATTTGACTTGTCTCTTAACGAAACAGTCATTAAATCATCCTCCGAAGCCCTTAAAGTTGTCGAGCGGCTGGCAGAATTCGCACAATTTCGAGGTTTGGAAAAACTTTCCAACGCCATTTTTCTGTAAACGACATTATAATGGGCTATCGTCTGCGTGAGCCGTGAGCCTCGAAAGCAAACTTGTATCGATTCCTTTTTTATGACTGTGAGAGACGTATACATTTTCTAATGAACTTTTATGCACAAAGAAATTTTCATTTTATGCTAATTATTTGCTAAGATATTTTTTACTGTTTTGATACTCAAATTACACACCTAACTAGGGTACCTGCAAGGTAGGGATTGTCGCGTGCATTAAAAGCAAATAGAACTACAGTAAAAAGCACAAATTATATCAAGCACAGTGATTACTAGCCTGTGCACATCCTGTATTACCCTGTACTACAGGTAAGTTGCGTAACATTAGACTTGAAAAAGCTTTAGAAATTCGATAAAAATTCGAAGACTCGAGCGAGTTTAAAATTTGTGTTCTGCGCATAGAAAGCGCGCACGACCACAATTCCGTGCGCTTAATAAAATTTAGTTCAAAACCCCCTCTCTGCATATATTAGGTTGCTGCTACGCTCGCTCGCTTCAGGCTCGCTCGCTCCGCAGCAATTACACACCTTTGCCTCTTGCTGCGTTTTTCTGCATGCCCCTTTTAAGCGGACACCCCTTTTAAGGGGACACTTAGGCGAGGTCCCGAAGGTGTCCGCTTAATAGGGGTTCGACTGTAGTAATACTCAGCACAGTATTTCTACATTGGTACTACCTACCTATAATTTGTTTGACTGAAGAAGAAGTTTTTAAATCGTTAAATGGTGTTAAGCTGGGAAAATCCAGTGGCCCAGATTGCCTGCCCAACTGGGTCTTAAAGAAGTTTGCAGTTATTCTAGCAATGCCAATCTCAATCATTATAAACACATCATTTAAGGAAAATCGAGTACCTGCCTGCTGAAAAATGGCTAACATCTGCCCAATCCCAAAAGTTAAACAGGTGATAGATGTTAATAAAGATCTTAGACCTATATTTCTTACCTCAACACTCAGTAAAATCGCTGAAGATGCCGTAATAAAATACGATCTAAATCCGGCAATAATGGATCGCCTGGATTGTAACCAATATGGCTTCATACCAGGTTCTAATACCACCCTGGCTTTAATTACCTTAATCCACCGTTGGTCAAAGACAGTAGACAAAGAGGGTGGATGTGTACGCTCACTGGTTACGGACTATCGGAAAGCTTTTGATCTTATAGATCATAATACTCTTTATAGAAAACTTCAGGGAATAGGTCTAAAAACATCAAACTGGATTTCAGACTTTTTGAGGGGAAGACTACAAAGGGTAAAACTTTCCCCGAACTGTTTTTCCAATTGGAAACCTGTCAATGCTGGAGTCCCTCAAGGAACTAAACTCGGCCCATGGCTTTTTTTGCTGATGATCAATGACCTTGTAGTTTCTAACGATCAATTTGATGGGGATATGATGAAATATGCGGACGATACTAATATTTCAGAATACATCACCGATCAGGCAGAAAACAGTTCTCTGCAAGAAGTAACTAACTCTATTGTTGACTGGTCTGAAAGAAATATATTCCAGCTTAATCCATCAAAATGTAAAGAATTTGTTGTGTCTTTTAAACGGAATGAACCAAATATCCCCCCAATCAGTATTAATCAATCACAAATCGAACGAGCTGACAAAATATCGATTCTTGGTTTAACAATCACAAAGGACTTGAAATGGAACGATCACGTGGAAAAAATAGTCAATAAGGCATCTCAGCGAATTTACCTGTTGAAACAGCTCAGAAGGTTTGGACTTGATGCTGGTAATCTCAAGTGCTTCTATGTCGCTTCAATAAGGTCAATACTGGAATATTCATGCCAAGTTTTTCATTATGGCTTGCCACAATACCTATCTGATGTTATTGAAAGGATTCAAAAGAGAGCACTGCGCATAATTTATCCTCAACTGTCCTACCAGGATGCTCTATGTTAGAATTAAAGACTTTATCTACACGCAGGGGTGATTTATGTAAGAAACTTTTTAACTCGATTCTGGACAATGAGGACCATAAGCTTCACAACTTACTGCCACCTAAGGTGACATCCGATACATATAATTTTAGGAACGAAAAACTTTTTAATATTCCAAAATATCGTACTAATAGATATAGAGATACTTTTATAATATCTAGTCTAATAAACTCGTAAAAATTGGTATTTTATAATACAGAACTAATAGTTAAGAGATCCTTTTTATAATATTAAATTAGGAATTTTTGTAATTGTTTTAAACCCTTTGTATAAGAATCACGTAATTCAGCTCTATATGGCTGCTAGGTGTTTTTTAATAAACAGATTATCTACACTGGTACAGACAGTTTTAGTATATATTATGCATTAGTCTATCCATACTTGATTTATGGCAACTTAACATGGGGTAATACTTATAAAAGTAGAATCCAAAAAATAATGAATATTAAAAAAAAATTTGCGCCTATATAATGACTTTCAAGTCTTACTTAGAGCACGGTGAGCCAATTTTCAAACATTTAATTATCCTAGACATCTTCAAAATCAATGACTATTTAACTGCCTTATTTATGTTTCGATACCACCACCTTAATAATTTACCAGACTTTTTTAAAAATTATTTTTTAATAAACAACCAAATTCATGAACAGAACACGAGGAGTGCTTCAAAGCCTCACAAATGTTATAAAAGGACAAATTATGTAAAACACACTCTCTCAAATATAAAGGAGTTGATGTATGTAATTCGTTAGAAAAAATTTAATCAAATAAACTACTATAACACCTTCAAAAAAAAATTAAACAACATTTACAGCTATACACAATTGCCAATATATAAGACATGCAATATATAACATGTACTTCTTATCTATATGTGTATAATATATGATACTTCAGTATATTGTAGCCCAATCATTGTAAAAATTCAAATGTATCTATAACATATTTAATTTATATAATACGAAAATTCTCCCTTCTTTTTCTCTTTTGTATATATAGTATATATACGTCAAAACTTTCTGATTTTACACATTGTATTGATTGACTGTAAATAATTATGTAATCTATCGCAAATGAACAGTAACTAGATGCCTAAATAAAAAAGTTTATCAAGATTTCTAGTAGGTCTCTAGCCCAAAATCTTTAAATTATTGTAACATATTTTTAGTAGCTTTTTTTATATATACATGGGAAAACAATAAAATAAAAAAAAATGATTATATCGAAGTATAGCTATCTGTTATCACACAAACACCAAGACTCCTCCTTTTCTTAACTATGAATATTCGAGGTTACAAGCGAGTTATTTGGCCTAGTGATATTCGTATCGTATGCAGAATTGCCGTATAGACTCGCAATTGATTTGGAACTCAATACGATTTTCATTAGATTTATTTCAGAAATCGCTTTTTTTATTTAAAGAAAAGCCCGCTCAATTTTTTTTTATTTTGATCGTGCGGTTGTGTGGGATAATCTATGTACTGGTTGCTGTAGGGAGCCTCCTTAATATATAAAGTAAGTTATAATCCAAAACGTACGTAATAAAATTAGAAAACAAATACCCTCAGACAGCCTGAGCACAGATTAAGTATGACCAAAAGATGTCTCAGTAACTTAATTTAATTAATTAATAGGACTTCGCTTCCTCAAATTTCCCGAAGCTGTACACGTCATGACACGTGCTAGGGAGATGGCGGCGTAACATTTGGTGTTACCGAAATAACGAATTATCACGTAAGCACACTTAATAGGAAGATAGCATCCACAAGACAACTTTTTTATGAAGTTAGGCCTGTTTTATACGTGGAATTTCGATCGCGTCGAATGTAATTCAAACAATAGATGAAGCTTTATGAGGTTTAGCATCTCATTATCTATTGTCTTAATTGCATTCGAAGCGACCAAAATTGGACGTATAAAACGGGCCTTATATGTGGTCTGGGCCATCTGTGGTATAACGGTCTGTTTTAGTATTGTTCCCAGTAAACTGGAAAACAACAGGGTTTTTTGTGCTTGACGTTGAAAAATATATGATCCGCAATGTGCCAAAATTATATGTCAATTACAGAATGGAGATAATTGTTTCTAGTAGATATTTGCAACAAATGGAAGTTCATAAGAATTTATAAAGCTCTAAAAATGAACAAATTTGGGAGAATATGCACGAGAGAAATTCAAAATACGCGAGCATGCGAGCGTCGCTCGCAGGCAGCTTTTGAATTTTGCAGGCACATATTAAAATGCTGACATTTTAACAATATTTAGGTCACAAAATGTAAATAAGATGTGTTTTTGCAGGCACATTTTGAATTTCGCTCGCAGGCGCCAAAAGTGTTATCGAGACCTGATTAAATGGAGATATTCCATCCATTTTGTTGCATTAACCTTGTCTTTCTAGACTCTAACCCCGTTTACGTTTCCATATATTGAGAATGGAGTTAACGAATTTTTAACGTTTAATTCATAACTACTCACTTGATTGGATAATAAAATTAGAAAATGCATTTTGCCGTCAGGTTATTAAGTAAATTGAAACTTGTTGTTTTCAAACGCCGGCTGCAACAAGTTGAGATCGCGTGGTATACAAACATGCACCACGTGATTGACAAAACTCACAAACCGCCTTAACAATTAAAAATGGTCGTTTCGCAGTTTACTGTGGGCAATAGTATATATAACTACAGACGGTACCGTTTCGGCCTTATGGGCCTCATCAGTGTAGTGCTGAGGTGTTTCCTAGCCTCCTCCACAGGCATCTCACTGAGGAATCGGGTGGTGAGAAAAAGTTTGGTGAGATGCCTGCCATAAATCGACACAAAAATTTGCACTGCGCATACCGGCTCGCGCATGCAAATTTCGACAAACTCAAACTTAGGGGGAGTAGGAAGGGCTTACGGCAAGGAGTGAAGAAAAAAATGTTTTCAACACGATGGCTTACAAGACGAGTAAAACTGTAAAATTAACGAATAATCTTGCTCTTCAACATTGCAAATACAAAGGGAACTTTGACGAAGGAGCTGAGAACGTTATCGTGAGCCGAGGCAGCGATTTACTGGGATTGTTTAGAGACGAGTGACTTCGCAGAGCAGTGAATTCACGTTGTCGTCGATTCATGTCAAGAAAAGGTTTCAATTGAAAGTTTATCGTTGATATATACAAATTTCTATTCAAATTGTTGACGACATTTTATATCATAATAAGTTGAAAGTGATTTAGTCGAAATTATAACACGAAAAGGAACGATCGAAATGTTGACATCTGTGACTGTGCCTGCGTATGAAATATATAAACACCTCTTGCCTTTTTTTAATACGCTTGTATGGAAGGAAATCATTAATAAAATTTATAAAAGTCTTAAACAAATAGCTCTCTTATTTTGGAATACACTGTGCAATTTATCCCTTGGTCCCTTGGACAAAGACAAAGTTTTCGAACTTGAGTGTCTCAGATGTGGCTGAAATTAGCAAAATTTTAATTTTGTGACAGGGAATAGGACCTCTACATGCGTCTTGGACCTGTGGTGTACTTATAATCATTATTTATCTAAAGGGTTTCTTTTATTTTCAACAGGGTCTTGAAAGTAGACCATGCTGTGAAATATTGTATAAAAGGTGCACTCGTATTATGTGTGTGTGTGTTGTTTTGTGTCTTTAGTGGCCCTGTTTTATATATAGGTGTGAGTTATGTAGACATAAGGGAAAGGACAACCGGAATTTAATAAGAATCTAATAGTTTTCCAAGTGAAGGTTTATGTGGTGCAACAGGATATAAAGACCTGTCTTAATAACATTTGCCTTGGGTTTGTTAACCAATGGAGGCATTTCATTCCATTTTGCTTACCAAAGTTCACAGACAAAATATTTACATGGGTAAAATCCCTATAACCATACAAACAGTCACTGAGGAAACTTCCCAGTGATAAACGTGTTTTCAGGGATCGGATGGATCCAGCATGATCTGGTAGGGGAGTGCTCTGCCAGCTCTGGTGTCGAGTGACTCGAGTTGTGTCGTCATGTGTGCAGCCCGCCCATTGACATACAGCAACAGCAGTATTCTGACAATTTGGCAAAACAACCTCCATGAGGTACAAGTGTACTGTGTACAATATCTCATCTTGTCTCTAAAATGTTTTGCTTTATGAAAAACAGCACCCCCCCCCCGGTCAGGGCTAGGGAGGGGGTGCGCACCCTCCCCCCCCTCCCCAATAAATCCATCCCTGCATGTTTTGCTATTAATTGTTACATTACAACCACCCAAAAGTTTTCCAATGGTGGCTATATATTAATTGTAAGCTGTGACAAGTTTACAACAATTATGATAAATTTGGCACGCTTTAGATTAACCATTATCTGCACTCTCCCCTAGAATAGTAAAATTGTCTGATGTTAGACAGAGTAAAAGCAGGGGCATGCTGGCAAGGGATGAGACAACAAGTACTTGTTGTGGGCCCCTGGCATTGTAGGCTCTTACATGATACATGCCGATCTAGATTTATTATATTTAAAACAAATATATGTCTAGAGAAATTATTCCAGATAATTTCCTCAAATTGTAGTTCCTTGGCTGTCGGCTGAACAATCGAGCGGAACTCTGAACCCATACATTCATTACAGTATTAATACATTGTAGACATTGTAAACATTTGGCTGCTCCGAGCGAGCGATTCAAAATTTGCATGTCGTTTTTAGACCGCGAGAGAAATTGCGATATATAATCCTTTCAATTGACCAACTAATTTTCGTATACCTTGAATATCTCGATGCATTTTATGCATGAACCGATCTCGGCCAATGCTGTAAAACTGAATTCCATACTAGATATTTATGGTATGGATCAGCTAATAAACGAACCTACAAGAATTACTAATTGTTCTCAAACCTTGATTGATCTATGTTTCACAAATGTACCATCAAAAATAATAAAATTCGGCGTTAACCACATATCTATTAGCGATCATTCACTTGTGTTTATGACTTATAAAACTAATATACAGGGTGTATCAAAAAAAGCGCAATCCTCGACTGAAATGTAAATTGCTAAACAAATAATAGACGAAAACGTTAAAGTTTACATTCATTTTAAAGCGTAGTCATTCAGCTTTCTAACAGTGGGTTGTTTCTTAAATTTGACTCATTGGTTCGCGGGTAATAATACTTTACATTATTGCGATTGGAGATTAAAAAAATTGAGATGGAATAACAAATCGTTCTCATGAAAATAACTGATTTTTTCATTAAAACAAAAAAATGTTGCATTTTATTAAATGGATTGTAACAATAAGTATAATTACGGCTTTTCTTCCACTATTTTTAACTCAGTTTGAAACTTCAAATGCGATATAATTTTGGCTTGGACCATCTAAGCTGACTGACATCAACTTGCTATAATTTCTGTTTACATTACATCACAATTCGATGACACTCTGGCTCAGACACCAGAATGTTTTGACGATTTTTAGCATTCGTTTAGGATTTTTAAACATGTCAACCTGGTCTCTTTTAAAATACTTTAAATTTGTTCTTACGTGGTTTTCCAGATGTAGTGACGACAACATTAAAGTTTAAAGAAGAAAATTCTAACATTTAAACCGACTAAACAATAACATAGTAAACTTGCATAATTAAACAGCAACTAAAAATGATAGGTTTTACTAAATCTTTTTCTATGCAATTATTACTAGCATTGGAGACAAGGATAATAGTTTGTTTGAAAGAGAAAAGAACAGGCTTTAAAGTAAGCCTAAACGCGTTTAACTAGAAATAGTATTTCGAAAGTTATTAAGCACAAAAGATGAATTGCGTTTATTTTGATACACCCTGTAGAACGTACCGGGACGCGCACAATAAAAACTCGTTGTTTAAAGAATTTCAATAGAGATAATTTTCTTAGAGACTTGGAACAAAAGCGGTGGTGTGATGTTAACACAAATACTGATCCTAATGATATGTGGGACACGTGGAAAAGTTTATTAATGGAGTGCATTGACAAGCACGCACCATCTCGCTCCAAAAGAGCAGGCAAAAAAAATCGCCGTGGATAACAAGCCAATTGTTACGACATATGCATAAACGAGATTATCTGAAGCGGAAAGCAACATTGGCCGATGATCAAACTTTATGGGAAGAATATAGGGTTACTCGAAATCGTACCAATAACGAAATTAGAAAAGCAAAGCAAGAGTATTTTGTAACGAATTTGGAAACTGCTAAAACAAATCCAAGAAAAACATGGAAATTAATTAACGAACTAAGCTCGCGTAATTGTAATAAGTCAAGTAACATTAACGAGATTAAAGTAGACGGAAAAACAATAAATACACCTGCAAATATAGCTGAAGCTTTTAACAATCACTTCTCAAATATTGGTGAGAATCTAGCCTCAGAGATACCCATTTCTAACGTCAACCCTGAAGACTATTTAGAATCAACTGAGCAGAGATTTTCCATTAGACCTCCTACGATTGATATGGTTTATATTCTGTTGAGTAAAATTAACGAACGAAAAGCTCCAGGTCTCGACAACATTCCTAATAAGCTGTTAAAAATAACAGCTGCAATAATCTCACCATCATTAACTGATATGTTTGCCAGATCAATTAACACTGGCATATTTCCATCCGAGTGGAAAATGGCTAGAGTAACACCAATATTTAAGAAAGGAAAAAGGAATGATCCGAATAACTATCGACCAATATCAGTTATTTCAGCTGTAGCCAAAATCTTCGAAAAATTAATCTTTGAGCAACTTTATAATTACTTCAGTTCTAACAGCTTGTTAACGCATTGCCAGTCCGGTTTCAGGTCGTTACATAGTACACTTACTGCTCTTCTTGAATCCACTAGTAACTGGTCAGTTAATATTGACATGCAACGGCCTCTTCAATGGAGTAATATTTATCGACCTTAAAAAAGCCTTCGATACTATTGATCATCAGATATTGCTGCGGAAGCTTCGAATTTACGGTATTGATCAATTAAGTCTCGAATGGTTTCAGTCTTATTTGACCGGTCGATCTCAGAAATGTAATGTTAGAGGTTGCTTGTCATCATCTGCATCAGTTACACGTGGTGTACTACAGGGAAGTAACTTAGGACCATTACTCTTCCTTGTGTATATTAACGACCTTCCTAATTGTCTCAGTGCAGCAGTACCGAGAATGTTTGCTGATGATACGAACATTAGTTATGCGGCCAACACTATCGCCGAACTAGAAAATGTTATTAATTCGGAATTAGAAAAATTGAAAAGCTGGTTGGAAGCGAACAAATTAAGCCTTAATATCGCCAAGACAGAATTTATGATAATAGGATCTCGATAACGTATGCATGCGCACACTAACGAAAATATCAATATTGACCTGGATGGTCATGTGATTAAACAAGTTGATGAGGCAAAATCACTAGGTGTAATTATTGATAAAAATCTGTCTTGGTCTAAACACATTGATATGAAGTGTAAAAAGATTTCTTCCGCTATAGGTGCTCTTAAGCGAATAAGACCATTTATATCAACTGAAACAGCAATCCAAATTTACAACGCTATAATTCAACCTCACTTTGATTACTGTAGTCCCATTTGGGACGAATTTGGCGCAACATTATGTGAAAAAATGCAAAAATTGCAGAATAGAGCTGCTAGAGTGATTACGAAATTCAACTACGATGTCAGCTCTAGCATTCTCTTAGAGAAACTGCATTGGGACAATCTTTCCTTACGTAGGAAAAAGCACAAGTCTATACTAATGTTTAAAACTATCAATAAGCTAACGCCAGAGTATTTACAAAACATGTTTACATTTCGCAGCACAAATTATAACTTAAGAAATGCAGAAATGAAGCTAAATTTACCAAAACCACGTACGGACTTTATGAAGCGTAGTTTCTGCTACAGTGGAGCAAGTTTATGGAATGCGCTTCCTCAAACTGCACGTACGTCCAAATCATTGAAGCATTTCAAAAATGAAATTAATCAATTATTGACATTATAATGGGATCCCCACACGGCAATCTTGGAAAACAGTGCATTTTAGTTAGGAAATTAGTGTGTATATAGTGATGTGTGAAATTTATTAATAGTTTTTGTATTTTATTCTACACTGAGATTTTACCGTGTTTAAATAAATGATCAATGTTCAATATATAAAAACATATATTTTAGAAGTTTTTAATACTCGCAAGCTTCGCTCCTCGCCTGAAGATTTCAAACTGAATACATAATTAGGGTTAAAAGCCTACTTAGGGGTTGGGGTAACGTAACACGGCCACTAATATTTGAGATACGTCTATTTTGTTCGAATTATGGCAGGCCTCTCTCCCAGAAAATTTTTTTTCAAAACCCATTCGCAGGCTAAAACCCATAGAGAGGCCTGCGGAGAAGGCTAGATGTTTCCTTTGTTAGCATAATATGACAAACTGTGACATAATCCTACCGGCCAACTCTTATATTCATCGATGGTTATGTCACTACATCTCAGGGTAAACAATATTTTTCGATAATGTTCACAATTTCTTTTTTATTATATAGTTTCGCAATTTCGGACTGAGTAAAATGTTAATCATTACAATGAATGATGCCATTTGAAGCTGAAGTACTAATCGAGCAAAAATGTCAATTAACATATACATTTTGTCTCCCAATCAACATATTGTTCGATTGTTCAGTGATAGGGGTAGTCTTGTAGGTGCCAATGGAACAATGAATGGGACTTAGTATTTCTACATGTGATATTATATACAACAGTATTCAGTGATAAGCTACCCATGGGAACTTGTCAAACTATGGTAATAAGCTTGCATCAATTAAATAATGCAAATAATTAGAAGTTTGGACAGCATGACCTGTTGCTATGATAGGAAGATGTAATATAATTAGCATTAATTAGCATAGCATGCTCTACTCTCCCCGGGTGAGTAGTTTTGTAAGTATATGTTAGGTGTGCATAATAATTAATATACAGTCTTCTTGTATTCTAACCATATTGTTTGTGTCTTTTAATATTGAACGGCTACGAGACTTATCCGTCAGTACATCATGGCGTAAGAGGAGCGCGTAAGAATGTATGGCGCGTCCAAATAACGAAACTTGTAGTCGTAGACAAATATAAAGCTATATCTGTCGTCATCAGCCTACCTACCTCTGGAAGCAACAATTTGGGGTGGTTCAATATTATTAAATTAAAGTGGCACTCGCGTCAAAATTTTTATTTTCTGATTTTCTTAATTTAAAATGCCCTTAAAACTGTATAGCAACTTGTTTTAAAGATTTTTGTTCACATGCTTAGTTCTTGAGATATTTTATCTTGTTTGTAACCATGTGACGTCATTGACTCAATTATATATATAATGAGAAATCAGTAATTGTTGTATATCTTTGCTATCTTTTATCAAATCTTTTCAAAGATGCGGCGCGTTTCTTAATTTAAACTACATCATTAAAGATACTGGGGTTTTTAAACAAGTCCATAAAAAACAGAAAAGATACACAACAATTACTGATGTCTCATTATATATGTAATTAAGTCATTGACGTCACATTGTTACAAACAAAATGAAATATCTCAAGAACTAAGCATGGGAACAAAAATCTTCAAAACAAGTCACTATACAGTTTTAAGAGCATTTTAAGAGAATAAGAAAATAAAAATTGTGACGCGAGTGCCACTTTAAACGTAACCTTGAATCAATTAGCTATATACTGCTGTACAAAAACACATTATCTTTATATTATTCTGTCACTGCTGACACACAAATCCACACAAACACAAGATATCGCATGCGGACACACAGACAGACAGAGAGACAGACATCCCGCATACAAATTTGGATGAAGGCCTATAGCCTGATGGAAATAATGAATTCCATATTTATTCAACTGGTAGCAACCCGTTCTTCTACTCCCCACAGTTGTAACCAAAAATTTAAAAAGTTGCAGTATTTTAAATATTTTCAAACTGATAAGAAGAAGCCGCGATCTTGCGGTATTTCTAATGCAAAAACATGACAGGGTTCAAATAAAAACATACATCATATTCATGCAACAACGATTTCAATATTAAAGGAAAGCATCAGTTGGCATGGCACTGTTCCAAATCTCCAGTTAAATGTGTACAAATTTCCTTTCCCTGCTTCATTCAATGTCAGTTTTACAACGAATTTGTAAGGAAGGGTGAGTACATTAATGTTGGTATTATCCAGATTCTGCGCATAGCAATAGTTCAAGGATTTCTGAAGGGCAATTGCGCTTCTGGAAAACATAGTGATTATGTACGTTGAACTATGTAATGCTATAATGTTCATCAAATGGACGATTATATCATTTTTATCATCGTGAAATAACTCGTTTGGGCTCCTACCTCAATTGTATCCCTCGGCAAGAATGAATTGATGATTTTGTTGAAACAGCGAATTTCGAATATTGAAAAGAATGTTATCTTCTATGCGTATGACACTTTTGAAAATGGAGCACTGGATACTATTTAATTTGAGCCGTTGGCCCACTCGCAAACACTTACTACATTGCTAGTGTATATTTACAGTAAATGCATTTCTCTGAAATATTGCATAATATTACAAACAATTTCTTTTAATACCTTGATCCGTCGGAACTAGGTGTTGCGACTGTTCGCGAAATAATTTCTTTCTATTTCGCATAGCAAAATACTTGATAAAAGCCTCTCATGCAAACAACATTAAAGGATGCATGCTTTCCGGATAAGCTTTCTCGTTCTCTATAATTATGTATGTGCATGCACGAAAGTCTTTGCAAATTTTTAATATTTTGAAAACCATATGAAGCACTAAATTCTGTACAACTGTTCATTTATTACTTCAGAAGTAACGTCTATAAATTTATGGATTCTGGATTCAATTTCCCTACCTGTTGTACAGTACGCATTACAAGCACACGACTAGGATGCAGGCTGTAGTAAATATATTGCATACATGCTACATATATCAACGCCTTATTCTATAATTCCCACATAGCTTGCCACTTAAACGATCTAAGTACAGAGATATCTGAGTACAGTTCACAAAACACTTTTAGCCAAGAAAGACATCAAAGGAATATAACTGTATAACCGTTTATTTCCGTATGATCGTTAATAATTTCTATAGTTTCTTATTGTTCGGAAAAATTATGCCATATGGGGCTAATTAATGTGAAAGAAACGTATAGTTTTTTAATTACGATAGCATTTTAACACCCCCGTTATATAATATTTATTCTATTACATTTTATTATTTTTTCTTCTTAAATATTTGTATCTGAACAAATCTGTAACAATAACAAAATAGTTGTAAAAAGATTTTGAGTTAAAAGCACTGGTACCCGTTATTTATTATCACAACATTTTAAATGTATTTTGACTGGAGTCACAAGCATTTCCGCAACCCGCTAAACATTTATTTTGCTTGCATGGCCATAACAGTTTCAACTCTCTCCGTTAATCAGTGCAATTTGTGATAAAATCTCTGAAATTACGCCGCCATTTCATTGAGTTCAACAGAACATCATGTTAATATCAAATTATCTTTGAGCGGTAAGATTCAATAATAGTAGAATGTTCCCAAAAATGCAAAGCTTGGCATTGGCGTACGAGACAGTGGTGGCAGGGGGTAGGCGACTCCCCCCCCCCCCAATTTTGGAAAACCATGGAAATTCGGACAAATGTCAGAAAAAATTAAGAAAATTCGGGCCGATTTATCAGAAAATAGGTAAATTCAGGCAATTTCATAAGAATCCTCAATAAAACGGCGGGCAAACTTTCACTGCCCCTCCCTGGAAAGCATCAGCTTCATACGCCTATGAAGCTTGGACACGCTTTGTGCGGTCGATTGTGCTTAAAACTGAATAGAATTGCGGAATTTAAAATTTTACCCCTTCCCCCAAATCTTATTGATCCATTTCATAATTATTCAACGTACTTTTTATATTACGTAAGTGTCGCTGTTTCCTTCCAAAAGTGATATTGATCGATATTTATAATATCAGCCTTGGTAGTGTTTGGACATATATTATACAAATCATTCATAACTCTCAAATAACATTCGTAATCTCTAGCTTGTCAAACATGGAGTAATTTGATCATTTTGGCTTCCGGCATGAGGTTGTGTTTGATCCGCGTTTGAGCGTGTGTATGTCCCAGTGTGTGTGTGTCTGCCTGTTTGAGAGCAGGATAACTCAAAGTTTAACAAAGGTATTGGTAAATATGAAATTTGTGGGGAGAATCAATATTCCCCATGAACAAAATTTGTCAGATTGCCCTTAAATTTGGATAGAAATTGGATGAGATATTAGCGAACTATTGTCTTGCTTTGTCGGACATTGTAAACTGTTAATTCCAATTGTTTAATTAATTTATGCATGTTACATAACTTAATCCACCAGCCCAGGTATGCGGTTTCTGAGTGCCCTCTTGTTTGAAGTAAAGAATACTTAATATTTTCGAACGGGTTTTTTTCACACGTGAGAAAAATCGTCTAACCAATCAAACACTTAGTCCATAATTTTCAAATACGAAGAAATAAATACGTTATACGTACGTACATTTTGGAACCATCCACAGAGATACGAAAAACCAGTTTCGTATTATTCTGACATTGCAATCGACCAATGAAATATTCATTGGCTCGAGCGGGATTTGAACTCACATCTACGTGTATCTAGACCATAGATATAGGAGATCTAGATTGCTAACGCATACCTAGCGCAGGCGGGGCCTACATGATAAATCTAAGATGGCGGTACAAGAGGGCAAAAAGACTATAGATTCTATTACGAAAATCAAGATTTTTTCATTTTTTGCCGTCGCATTGTTTTGAAACTTATTCGGTCAAATTTTATGGTAAAGAGAAACTTACCGCGAAGATTTTGATCATATTTATGATTGAATTGGATGAAAACTCGCAAAATTATCCAGCGATAAAAGTTCGTGTATAGTACTGATATAGTACTATATATGTAACTTGTACAGTTTTGCTTTAATTTTTGCTCACTATTTGCATGGAAAGCAAATTATAACAGACCATAGGTGATAGACCCTTATCCAGTGCTCTCATCAGTTTACTTCTCTAACAAGCAAGGAGGGGGGGGTGGTACATAACAGTTCATTTTTCATAATTATGAGGACAGAGCAGATGATGATGAAAGATGCAAGTATAAAACACCATTCACAAGACTAAATGTTAACATAGCACAGTATTTCTGGCAATAAAACGATCAACTGACCAACTGACCATTTCACACGAACTTTTATCGCTGGATAATTTTGCGAGTTTTCATCCAATTCAATCATATATATGCTCAAAATCTTCGCGGTAAGTTTCTCTTTACCATAAAATTTGACCGAATAAGTTTCAAAACAATGCGACGGCAAAAAATGCAAAAATCTTGATTTTCGTAATAGAATCTATAGTCTTTTTGCCCTCTTGTACCGCCATCTTGGATTTATCATGTAGGCCCCGCCTGCGCTAGGTATGCGTTAGCAATCTAGATCTCCTATATCTATGATCTAGACCGCCGCTCTACCCATTGAACTATCGAGTCAATAGGGATTGGTAGCATCCAATTTAAGTGCACAAACTATTTTTGTGATAACTTAACGTTTGTCTTAGAGGACGCGGCAGTCGGTTTCAATTCTAATTCAGAACCTCCCTCACAGATAAGAAAAAGAAGCTTCATATTATACGAAAAATTCGTTGGTCGATTGCAGTGTTAGAATATACGAGTTCAAATCCCGCTCGAGGCAACGAATTTTTCGTTGGTCGATTGCAGTGTCGAAATAATATTAAACTTGTTTTTCGTATCTCTGAGGATGGTTCTGAAATAGAGTTGAAACACTGTGCGTCCTCTAAGACAAGCGTTAAGTCGTGGCGAAAATCTTTCGTGCACTTAAATTGGATACGACTCGTTACCAATCCCCATTGACTCGCTAGCTCAATGGGGACAGCGGCGGTCTAGATTCCCTAAATGGGGGTTCAAATCCCGCTCAAGCCAACGAATTTTTTGTTGGTCGATTGCAGTGTCAGAATAATATGAAACTGGTTTATACGTATATGTATCTGCGGATAATGCCGTCAAAATCTACATGGAAGCAGAGGCGTAACTAGAACGTTAATTGGGGGGGGGGGTACATTAATATATTCGTGTTCTGCCCGATGAATTTCTTTTGAGTTTAAGTTCATTTCAAAAGAAATTAGTCGGGCAGAACCCGAATATATGAATAATACCCCCCCCCATTAACGCTCTAGTTACCCCACTGCATGGAAGGTCAGACTTATTTGGATTGTTGTCATGCAGTACGTAATTGGCTGACACTTTGTTTTAAATTGGATGTAGAAAATAATATAGAAATGTTATACTAGTTATAGGAAAGAACATATTTTCAATCCTCCGGATACACTACTCCATTTTTTCATTGCACAAAATTATGCAAGGCTGGAATTTGCACGGAAAAATGGTCATGTCGCTGAGCATTTATTACCCGATATTGTGGGCACGGTCAATATTTCGCCCGCGCTTTTTAACTTTTTAATTTGACTTATTTGTGGTGAAATACGCCTCAAGTGAGGGCCCCCTATACCTCTTCACAATATGCTTTCACGTAAAAATATTTTGCCTTTTCACGAGTCACGGATTAAGAAAATCATCGATCACGTTTCACGGCTAAGTAAAATAAGCGCTTCACGCTTCACGCAAAAAGTATAGGGGGCCCGATCACGTTTCACGGCTAAGTAAATAAGCCCTTCACGCTTCACCCAATAACTCGCTGTCCCAATAACTCAAATCCCATTTTCCCTGTCCAAATCTGGAAAAACCCATTCAAGGCTCTCTGCACTAATGTATTATGACGCCCACCTTCTCCTCCTACACTTTTCGCACATTATTTAAAGACAAATATGTGCACTTCGCACTCGTAAAGAACACAATATTCCAATCCCAAAAATACAGGGAACTTGCAGGTTTGCACGCGTAAGTTGCAACAACTGTCAATAGATTCATATGTATTAAAGGAGATTTATCTGTGGTGTATTAGTAAATGTGGCAGAGCGCGCATTGGCGAATATTGTTTGAAAATGCATTAATAATAATAAACCAACAGGGACTTAGAGGAAATGTAGTTTTAAATTTATCTACAGGTATGAACTTTTATTATCGAACAATCGTACATCTTTTTATGAGACCAACTGCCATGCATTGCCATTCAAGCAACAATATACTCAAACAGAAAAACTTTCAGCCTAGCTTTGGTGGTGTTAATTAAGTGTTATTGATGCTAATTTTTTCTCCTAAAATATCGTTTTTAACTATAATTATGAGACAAACAACCCTTGTTCACACATTCATTTATTTAATATGTTGTAGTGTTTCTTACTTTATTCATTATTATTAGTTTACGTCCATATCTTCCTTCACGTAAAGCAATATTTATAAACAGCTTTAGTTAGCAAAGTGTAAAATATTCATTCTAGTTTTAGTAGTTTACACTTATCTAAATGGTTACTTAATCTAACACTAACAAGACGATAGCATTATATCTGCTGCGTAGATGAAAACATCGGAGTGGAATTTATATATATATATATAAATAACAGACGATTTGATTGGCTATGATATAACAGACGATTTGATTGGCTAATGCGCGTGCATTGTGACGCAATAATGCACTGTGATCTGTGGCACTGCTTTGCTCTTTCTCTGTTTTTTCCCCAATTATCACTGCTTTTTAGCCAAAACAATACACAAAATTATAGAGCTTTTAAAATACAAAATTTACCAAAAAGCAAGGAGGAATAAACCAAAGGAACAAAGCAATTTTCTATAGTTCTACTTATAAAATTAACCGGCTTGGCATTCGTCGAATTTGTTGTTGTCTCGACAAGTTTTGGGTAAAAAGAGTACAAAATAGTCCAGAAAAAAACTTGTAAAAGATACAGCTGGAAGACCAAATACATACAAAAAGGCAACAAAAACTGAATATAAGTGATTTAGAAAGTACCTTCAATTCTTCTGATAATAACTGCTAGATATATTTTCGGCGAAAGCCAAAAAATACAATATTTTCGAAAATTAAAACTGAGTAATAAACACGACGAAACCTACGATTTACCGTCTTTCATGGCAAATCCAGCAGCCCAGATGCTGAAAAACTTTGGCAAATTAGTCTGTGTGTCACTGCTTTTTTATTACCACTATTTTAAACAATTTTTCCGGCTTTATAGCATCAAAAGTTTGTATATTGTTTTGCCAATTTTTCTCCTTCGCTCGCTTAAAAATTCAAGCGACATTAAAAGCATGCGTGTGACGTCAATGTTATGAGAATTTCAACGTCGATCTGTTGAGTAAAATTGTTTACAATGTAATATCTTCTACTTATATTGTAAAAGAAATAGAAAAACTCGTCTCATGCGTTTATGGTGTGATAATACACTTGGGAAATGTTGGGAAAATACTCCAGAAGCGTGTAAAACACTCGGCTACGCCTCGTGTTTTACACGCTTCTCTCGTATCCTCCCAACATTCCCCGCGTGCATTATCACACCATAAACGCACGCGACTCGTTTTCTATTTCTCAAATATATATATATATATATATATATATATATATATATATATATATATATATATATATATATATATATATATATATAGCTTAAGATTTTGCTTTACGAAACAAAAACAGTGCTCAATACCATATAGATAGAGCGTAATAATTATAGTTTTTCGTTTTACCTCAAAAAACCACAACAGTCTGTTTCATCCGTATAGGAATCATCAGGTGGACCACCTGATGATTCCTATACGGATGAAACAGACTGTTGTGGTTTTTTGAGGTAAAACGAAAAAATATATATATATATATATATCCTGTTAAGTAATTAAAGACGAGTAATAGTTTTACTTAATTTTCTGCAGATGCTTCTCTTCGTGGCAATTTTACTCACTCCTTTTTCCAACTGTCTCCAAACAAAATTGATAAAAACAAAAACAATTCGTTCAGTTTTTGGAAAATACCTCCAAAATCATGTGTTTAAGACAACCTATCACAGCCAAGATATTCAACATTGCATATCAGACTCCTGGGTGGAGAACGAACGTTGTCAAAGCTTTAATTATCTGCCAGATTTAAACATTTGTGAATTGAATGACCGAAGTAAAGAGAATGCTCCACATGATTATATCGACAAAGACAGAAGTGTCTATCTGACCAATCCGAGATTTGGGAAGAAAAAGGTACCATAAATAGAAATGTTGTCGTTGGAAGTGCTGATGTAAGGTATTTTCTCGCGTGTTAACACAGGAAAGCGAACACGCAAACGTATTCAGCGAGTGAGCTTAGCAAAACCAAATTATATAGCAAGCGCGAAATACATTACAAAGCACTTCCAATGACCGAATTTGATTATTTTACCGACACTGAGATTTTTGGCGATAATTAGAGCCACAAATTTTATATGGTACATGCAGGGCGCGGTTCAACTTAATATTATTATATGTTTGTCATTACATTTATCCTCCAGATTATAGAGTCGACACGAATACAAACAAAATGAAAATGACTTTTACATTTTTGTAATTTTGTTTATTTTATTTTATTACCTGTAACGAGAATGATCTGAATTAATTCAAAGAAAGTTTTATTTTATATACAAATTTAAATATTTTTTATCTTTGAACTGTATAGCTTCAGATGCCTCGCTATGCTAGCCAATTTTCTCAAGTTGTCATGGGTAAGTGTTGTGATAGTTTAAAATAACAAGCGGGCGGTGGATCTGTTTGCATGCAAGAAAACTTAAATTAAGTGCTGGGAAGATCTGTTAAGGGTGTGTGAATAATTACCTTTTCTGAAAAATTAATTATTAATTTAAAAGTTCAATGTTTCTATATTTAACAGACGCCTGCCAGAGTAACCCATGCCAAAATCAAGGGGAATGCTCTCCCGATGGCAAAACTGGATTTCGATGTACTAATTGCGCTCCGGGGTATTATGGACTCATGTGTGAATTGGGTAAATATTTTACTATATCAATTACGTACATTTAACGCTTTTTAGTTCAGTTTCGATAAATCGAACACGTTGTGTGCTCGTAAATTTTAAGCCGACAATTGGAGTTGAAAATCAGAGAAGGTTGATGTCGTTCTTCAATAACACCGATGTTAGCAAAACATAGCAACTTGCTGTGAACACTTATTTAACATTTAAGATTACTGGAAATTATTATTTTTAAAAATAATCTTATAATTGTTAGAGCCAAAATTCCGCCTTCTCAATGCCATAAAGTGAAATGCTATCGGACCGAGGTTTGTGGGTCATCTTAGGGTATAGAAAGAAGGAAATGAAGGAAATTTATGTTACTTATGAAATTAATTTGTGCTGTGTTTTCACATGACTAAATTCATTATTTCACTTGCTGCCGTTCACTTTCTCCGTGCAGTTTGGCACCTAAAATTACGGAGCGTGCTTACTATTTAAGAGACTATAGTATAAGTCAAGTAAGAAAAAAATTAACTCTTTATCTAGGGTTTCCAGATATAACTAAATGAATACTTTATGTAATACTTACACACAATTTCTAAATCTATACAGAAATTGACCCATGCCTCAGCAAACCTTGCAAAAACAGTGGGAAATGCATCAAATTGCCAAAGCAACCAATGAGATGTGATTGTGCTTTCCCTTTTGAAGGAGATTTTTGCCAAAATAGTAAGTCCTATTATTTTACTCGTTATTTTATAGTCCTCTACACAGGGTATAATTCCATGCTCGGTATAAGTAACATCGATTACTTGCTTACTTATTTACTTATTTATTTACTTACTTATTTACTTACTTACTTGATCGCTTGCTCACTTGCTCGTTCGTTCGCTTGCTCGCTTGCTTATTCAGATTACGTACTAATATCAACCAACATTTGCATGGAATCAATTTATTTCTTCATTACAGTGAACGTTTATTATCACTTTGTTCTGACCAAAACTTCTGAAAATCCAATTCTTCAAATATATCGTAAGTCTAGTCATGGAAAGCTTGGGGTCTGGTTTTGGTTTAAAACATCGCAAGCATTCGCACCTTTTTTCTCAATTGTGCCAGACGATTACACGAAAGAATCTCTTCAAATGTGGAAAGTTAACTCCACTATTCATGTGAAGTTCTGGGAAGGCGTTGGGTAAGTTTCGCAACAATCACAACACGCTGGACGCTTGCAATTTTAGAACAATACTGACATACACGGGTAAAAATTGATCATGTTGTTCGGCGTTGTTCAAAACAGGAGCGAACAATGTTGTGCTGCACCCCGTGAACAACATTGTTAACAAGTTGTTCAACCATCAGTACTGTTGCAACTTGTTAACATGATTGTCAACAAGTTGCAACAATATTGATGGTTCAACAACTTGTTGACAATAATTGTTCACGGGGTGCAGCACAACATTGTTCGCTCATGTTTTGAACAACTTGCATCAACATGATGATTTTTACGCGTGTACAGGGGCCGGTTGTTCAATAGTGGGTTAGCGCTAGCACAGGGTTAAAATTTAACCAGAAGTTTTAATTTGCGTATACTTCTGTACGTCCATTTATTTCAAAATGTCAAAAAAGAAAACCTCGATTGGTCCAGACATGATTTCTGAAGAAATATTTCCAAATTAATAAACAAGCTGTTAGGAAGTGCGCTTCGAATTTTAAGTTAACCTATAGGGTTAAGCTAACCGGCTTTTGAACAACCAACCCCAGAGCATTGTGCAATTTTCGCGGTAAGAGTGAGATGATGTAAGATTCAATGAGGTGAAGTTTATTTGATTGGGATGATTTGTTTGATTGGTATGAGCTGCAGTGAAGTGGACATGAGTTGGAGAGAAGCATAGTTAGGCCGAACGCAGCTTCTGTTATATTTAAATGTTACTGTATAAACGCGTCAAATAGGGGATGAAATAAGTTTATCAATACCCTTATAACTGTCTGCCGCTTTTTTTACTAATAGAAAGAAGCAAAGCCTTAAATTGTCGAATTCACAATAAAATTTTGAGCTTTTCAATCTCCACTTGCATATCATTGCCGTGCCAAGCTAGCAATGTCCGATCAGCTGAATATTTTGCGACAAATCTGAAAAGTTTTAGTATTTTACTTGCCTCAGAGAAATTTAAATTTCAAAACCATTACATAACGGTACACGAGTGGAATCGTAAACGTGGGAAACCACAACATTCATATATATATATATATATATATATATATATATATATATATATATATATATATATATATAACTACAGACGGTACCGTTTCGGCCTAATGGGCCTCATCAGTGCAGTGCTGATGAGTAGGATGAAAGTAACTCTTATTTATAGTTACCTTTGATGCCTCACGATTGTGGGACATCAAAACCATGCCAGAGCGCTCAAACTGCAAGCAGTGAGCGTGCGCAATGCGTAAGCGGCATGGCTCATCCTGTAGAGCGCTCAATATGACCTAAAGGCCATAGAGCGATATCCAACTACAGACGGTACCGTTTCGGCCTAATGGGCCTCATCAGTGTAGTGCTGATGAGCAGGATGAAAGTAACTCTTATTTATAGTTACCTTTGATGCCTCACGATCGTGGGACATCAAAACCATGCCAGAGCGCTCAAACTGCAAGCAGTGAGCGTACGCAATGCGTAAGCGGCAATGGCTCATCCTGTAGAGCGCTCAATATGACCTAAAGTCCATAGAGCTATATCTAACTACAGACGGTACCGTTTCGGCCTAATGGGCCTCATCAGTGTAGTGCTGATGAGCAGGATGAAAGTAACTCTTATTTATAGTTACCTTTGATGCCTCACGATTGTGGGACATCAAAACCATGCCAGAGCGCTCAAACTGCAAGCAGTGAGCGTGCGCAATGCGTAAGCGGCATGGCTCATCCTGTAGAGCGCTCAATATGACCTAAAGGCCATAGAGCGATATCTAACTACAGACGGTACCGTTTCGGCCTAATGGGCCTCATCAGTGTAGTGCTGATGAGCAGGATGAAAGTAACTCTTATTTATAGTTACCTTTGATGCCTCACGATTGTGGGACATCAAAACCATGCCAGAGCGCTCAAACTGCAAGCAGTGAGCGTGCGCAATGCGTAAGCGGCATGGCTCATCCTGTAGAGCGCTCAATATGACCTAAAGGCCATAGAGCGATATCTAACTACAGACGGTACCGTTTCGGCCTAATGGGCCTCATCAGTGTAGTGCTGATGAGCAGGATGAAAGTAACTCTTATTTATAGTTACCTTATATATATATATATATATATATATATATATATATATATATATATATATATATATATATATATATATATATATATATATATATATATATATATATATATATATATATATTGTTAATCTCCAACA
>CACRXK020001731.1:0-50498 GCA_902702795.2 Paramuricea clavata
AAAACCTTCAGTCTGATATAATTTACCTTGATTTTGCCAAAGCTTTTGATTCTGTAGATCATCAAATACTTCTAAGAAAACTCAAGTCATATGGCGTTACAGGGCGTCTTCTCGACTGGTTTCGTGATTATTTAAGCGGACGTACCCAAAGAGTTGTTGTCGAAGGTGTCCCATCAAGCTGGGTTCCTGTTATCTCTGGCGTGCCACAAGGAAGTATCCTGGGTCCGATACTTTTTGCTGTCTTCATAAACGATCTTCCGGAAGTAATATCCAATGGCTCTTCGGAAGCTATGTATGCTGATGATACAAAATTGTTCAGAAACATCAACTCTACAACTGACGGTGATTGTCTACAAGAATCTTTATCCAACCTCGACACGTGGAGCCATGATAATAACATCAAGTTCAACGCATTAAAATGTAAGGTTTTGAGCGTGACTCGAAAGAAATATCCCGTGACTTACAACTATCATCTGGGTTCATCTTCGTTGCTTCGTGTCCGGAAAGAAAAAGATCTCGGCATCATCGTGACAGACAATCTCTTGTGGAACTCGCATATTCAAATGATAACAGCTAAAGCTAACAAGATGCTTGGTCTCCTAAAGAGAACTTGTCCTTTATTGACGGAAACCAAAATCCGGCGTTCATTATACCTATCGCTTGTACAGTCAAAGTTATGCTATGGTACTGAAATTTGGTCTCCATTCAATGTCTCCCTCAAAGATCGAAAGAATACAACGACGCGCGACAAGATGGATCCTAAGATCAAGAATAGGTGAGATATCATACCAGGAGAGACTTCAGACTTTGGACATGCTGCGGCTGTGTTATGACAGAGAAATCCAAGACTTGGTCTTCTTCTATAAGGCACTATACGGTTACGTAGACTTAGACATAGGCAATTATGTTAGTTTTGTTAGTCATGATCGTTCTCGACTAACTTTAAATCCTAGTCTATTACTTCATGTGCCGTTATGTAGAACAACTACGTTTAAAAACTCTTACTTTAATCGAACAGTTCATTTATGGAATGTAGTGTGCAGAACTGCATCACCTAATAGCTTCGTGACATTATTTACTTTTAAGAACTTTCTTTGTCGGACTTATTCGTTTTTACGTAATTCAGTTTTTGACGTAGACGTGCCATGTACCTGGTCTCTTGTTCGAGACTGTCCGTGTCACAGAAACTAAAATAATGTATAGTTCTTTGATTGAAGTAAAGTTCGTTTCGTGTACATGCCTAAGTCACATGTTTTCAAAACCAAGTTAGTTTTACTTTCCGTACAAATTTTCCAAAATCTTCATGCATTTTCCGTATTTGGAGATCCTGTGGGTATGCGCAAATCGAGCTTTACCTCAACTATAATTTATAGTGTAATGTAATTTTTTGTGTGAGGTTTGTAAGGGAGGTTCCTCGCATGGGCTTTTGCTGACCCGTTTGCACCTTTCCTTTTGGGAAACACCTATTTATCGTTATTGTTAGTATTCCCAATAAAGTTATAAAGTAAAGCATGATATATGTTGGATTTTCACAAATCGACAATATTTTGAATAATTGAGGTAAGGATAGCTTTATTTCTTTCTGGTGATATTACATGAAGGCATTTTTATTTAGATCTGATGTTTAGCGTTCGATATGAGGTATTTGAAACAATAGATCGTCTTTTTAATATATTTAGGAGTCAAAATGATGTACTTTTGGTTTTATATTTGTTTGTGTGGCGATGTGCCAAGACGATGAGTTTAGTGTTCATTCCAGATGTTCATAGACATAGCAATTTGCTTTCAGAACGTTTTAAAAACAAACGAACGCTGAATGTTGTGCATGCTTTATAATGTAAATATATTTCCTATAACAACCTGCCAACCCATGCAGTTAATAACCCAGCGACAGACGACAGTGTGGATTGTTGTCTGCATATATTAACTTGCCAGCAGTTTAATAGCCTTACATGTATTAATATAACATGTCAACCGATTTTTGTACAAGGTATGGCGGTCTGTAAAAATATATCTCTGAGATATGTCCATTGTTAGCAGCATCATATGAAATAATCTTTCCGGCCGGTCCGGCCTACATCAATTTATTCACCCTGGTTGTGTGCCTGTGTCACTACATTTCAGGGTATACCATATTTTTCGATAATGCTCACAAATTCTTTCCTATTATATAGTTTTGCAATTCTGACTGAGTACAATCTTAGTCATTACAAATTAATGGTGTCATCTGAAGCAGACATATTAAACAAAAATGTCAACAAATAGATTTTGTCTTCCCATCAGCAGATTATTTAGTTGTTCTGTTAACATTGCCTTGAATGTGCCATTAAAATGGTAATTGGGACAAAAACTGACTTATTTCTATATATGAAATTGTTATTAAATTCTAGATGTCCAATGATTCATTCAAGTATTATTATTGTTTATATATATATAATATTGTTCAGTATTCAGTGGCAAGCTAGCCGTGGCAACTGGTCATGCTATGCTAATAAACCTACAATGCAAATAATTAAAAACTTGCATAGCATGACCTGTTGCTATGGCTAGCTTCACCACTGACAGTATTATAAATGTACATACAAAAGCAAGAAATTATTAGCATTGAAGGTATTCATATAAAATCAAAGTAGAAATGGAATATTTAGCTGACCTTCGACATTGTGCAAGGTGTTTGGTATTCAAAATGCTTTTTTCCTACCCCATGAACAGGTCTTAGGGGCTGTTTACATGATGGAAGGTGGGATGATTTTGAGTACTTTATTTGAAATAAGTCACTAGGCTAAATGAAAGTTCAAATGCTGGTTAACAGAACTGAAATGTTGTAGACCATGAATTATTTCAATACATCTAAATCGCCCTGCCTCGTATCTCATCCTGGCAAAGCAGGATCATATAAAAAGCCCCTTATTCAGCAAATTGCACATGCTGCACTTTCCTTGCGATAGTAACTTCTAGTTTATTTTTAATGTTGACAGGACAACTTAAAACATATGATATGTCAAATGTGTATATATGCGTTAATAAATCAACTGATTTGCATTACTAACAATCGGTGTCTCGTATTACATCACAAAGCTTTTCGCGCCGATTATATTTCGCACATTACTAAAATTCGCGCACCCAGCGCTGCGCGAATTCTAGTACTGCGCAAATTTTAATACAAGTAAGGTATATGAAGTTGTAGAAACGAGTCATGTTATGCAAGTTTTTAATGATTTAGATGCAGGTTTATTAGCATACCATGACCAGTTGCCATATGGCTAGCCTGCCACTGAATACTGTACAATGCCATATTGTCATATATATCAACAATGATAATACTTGAATGAATCATTGGACACGTAGAGTTTAGTTTAATAATGGCCAGCTTCACCATTAACAGTATAATTATACATACAAAAGCAAGAAGTTATAAGCATTGAGGGGATTCATATAAAAAACCCCATGTCAAGAAAGTAGAATTAGAATATTTAGCTGACCTTCGACTTTGTGCAAGGTGTTTGATATTCAAATTGCACTTTTCGGTCTCTTCCTGCGTCATGAACAGGCGTATCAGCAATGTCGTACCCAGAGTATGCCCGTTCGCAAGTTAGGCCATGCCCAGGGCCTAACCTGTGAACGGGCATATAATCTAGCTGTTTACATGATGGAAGGTGCGATGATTTTGATGTATTGAAATAAGTCGCTAGACTAAACGACAGTTCAAATGCTGGTTAACCGAACTCAAATGTAGAGAAGATCATGTAGTTCAAGAAGATTTTTATAGCTTTTTGAACAACCTTTCGTTTACAGTTAACTATAATCCATCTCTAAAAATAAAGCTTTTTAAGAAATCATCGCGGCTTATGTCTCGTCCTGGCAAAGCGGTTTAAGCGGGGTCATATAAACAGCCCCTATTCAGCAAATTGCATATGCTCCCTTGCCTTTGATCCCTTGGAGGCGAGGCAGCACTTTCCTTGCGATAGTAACTTCTAGTATATTATATATGTCTTTCAATGAGCGCCGTTTAGTAGTGTTCATCACATTTATAAATTTTATCAAAATCTGAATGGCAGCTAAGAGCTGAATTGTACAGAGTTGACATTTAAAATACATGGTAAAACTAATACATATAGTAATATACGGTATATTAAAACTAAAATTTATATTACAATTAAAATGAATCATTATATGATACGATACTAGAAGGAATAAAACTTTTACTAAATCTTGTAGTCTTACAATTAATTAGGTTAATATGCTGATCATTACGTAGATTGTAAGTACGTAAGTCCTCGCGTTTATTAGGGATAAGTTCATTCAATTTATTTTCCGGGTTGAGAAGTTTCTTAAAATAAGATTTACATAATTATTTCGTCTTTGAGAGAGCAACGATATTTCATGAACTTCCAAGGCTTTGCGGTATGACAAGTCAGGACATATTATTCATAGGGCTCGCTTCTGAATTCTTTCGATTTCTTCCTTTAAATAGTCAGGGGAGTTTAAGTTCCAAACCTGGCATGCATATTCAAGCACAGGTCGTATACATGTGGTATAGACTTGAATTAGAGAACTCCCTCCAAGACCGCTGCGTTTAAGAACTCGGAGAAAAAAAAGTCTCTTTGATGCCTTGTATACTATGTGTTCAACATGTAAGTTCCAACTAAGATCAGAAGAAAAGTACAGACCAAGAACCTTTGCTGATAAAACTGGGGACATACAGTGATCTTTAATAAACAATGGTCGAAGATTAGGACCGTCCTTAGCGAACGAGATAATTAGCTCTTTGCATTTAGAACGATTAAGCATCATATCATTTTCCGTGCAAAATTGATCGATATTATTAATAACGGATTGCAGGTTACTTTGACAACCTTTACCCATTGTTTCGGAGAGACTAGTGTCATCAACATATTTCCATCTATCTTTGTGGTTAATAGCCAAATCGTTGACCATGATGAGGAAGAGTAATGGGCCAAGGATTGTACCTTGCGGGACGCCTCCATTTACCAAGGACCAATCAGAGAACGAAGAACCCAATTTCACCCTCTGTCTTCTTTGCATCAGGAAATCAATAACCCAGTTTATTAAGGATTTATCAATATTTAGTAATTGCATCTTTTTTATCAGGATTTTGTGGTTGATTCTGTCGAATGCTTTACTAAAATCAACCAGAAAAACACGAACAGTCTCGCCATTGCCGTCTGTGTTAGAATACCAACAGTGGAACATGCTAATTAATGCGTCTATCGTAGAAGAGCCTTTTAACGATCCGAATTGCTTTGGGTCGAACTGAGACTTAAGGTATCCATAATCCATTGAAATGGAAATGATTCAAGAACCTTTGAGAGCGTGGCGGTCAGAGATATAGGTCGCGGGAACGGGAACGATATTTGCTTCTTTCCACTGCATTGGAACTTGTGCTTGTTTAATGGAGGCATTAAAAATCATTGTCACAGGTTCTGAAATCTCCATTGAAAAGTTATTGAGAATCCAATTTGGCAGAGAGTCTGGACCAGGAGCTTTATTCGGTTTAACTGCTTTTAAACGCGATTCGACATCAACAACGGAGATAGGGTACAAAACAGTAGGTTAATTCTTCCACAGATAATTTATCAGTAATTGAAAGCGGCGGTAACGATTTAGTGGCGGCTAAAAACCCGTTATTACCAGCGAGTGCTAAGTCTCGTCTCTGCAGGATATGCAGGATATGCTGCTAGGATTCAACCATGTCTCTGTAATTCCCGCAAAATCTATGCCATTTCTTTGGACGACTACATCAAAATCATCTACTTTATTGGATAAGGATCGTACATTGGAAAGAAAAAATTTGGGAAGGGTAGACACCAGGCCTTGAGATGGTAAGATTTCTATATCTGAGCTAGACATTGTCATGGAATTGCTGACTTGAGTATCTATTAAATTAGGTAGCGGCGTTGCTTGTAATGGGTTTTCTAATGTAACGTTGATCAGGTTATGCGGATTACTTCTTAGTTTAGCACCAGTAATCTGTTCACGGATTCGACCAGATACCACCTTGATCGGGTAGATGGTCGGAGAACTTTCGGTTAGAAAAACTGTGTCAGTTTTTGTCGACCATGCATATAGGGCGTTTTCATTTGATGGACAAAGTCTAAGTATGTTTCCCATTCTAAACTTTGTGTTAGTCTCTCGGATCGTAGTGGGGGATGGTAATTGGTCTGGTACCATCGAAAATGGGGCGTAATTGGATTATTGCGATGGATAACCGGTCGCTTAAAGTTCTGGCCTTTTCGTATACACCGGTTGTTGTACTTATTCTTATGAAATTGTTGATGCGGTGCTTCTGGATTATATCTACTTCGAAAAGTGTGGTTGACTTCTTTAGGGGGATTCACGCTTGCCTTTTTACTTAAGGGACTTTGGCTAATATTATGAGAAAAATCACATCTTGATCCCTTTAAACAATGTCCTTTCTTTAATAGGAATGGACATGCGACCAAATGCTTGGAAGAATTCGCATTAACGTTTTTATTTATGCGAGGTTGACTAATGGAATGAGCCGTATCGTTGCGCACTTCGGCAACCTTATTAAGGAGATTAACATACGCATTTTCACTCAATATTGTAATGCAAAACTGACCAGCATTATTATTAGATAATTTTTGATCGTCATTCTTGGTTTGCGTACTAATGTCGACACAAACTGGATATTTTCTGACAAGCTCATCTTTTGATTGAGCAGAATCAAAAGTACATGTTTCTTCCAAATTTATGCTTGCATTAGAAGGTCTCAGTTGATCAATAATCGCTTCACTAGTTTTGATTCTGTCGTTAAGTAAGGCTATTGTTTCATTCAATTCATCGAATTCGGCATTTCTTTCTCTCACAAACAAAGTCAAGTCCGACTCAAGACGACTGTTTTTATCTTTTTCATGAGCAAGTTCTCGCTTAATTAAGTTGGCTTACATTGGTACGTTCGGTCGCAAATTCAGTCTCAAATTTCTTTTGTAAAATCACTAAATCAAGTTTTATTCCTTCAAACTCAGCGACCAGAATTCCGCAGCCACAACCACAATTATTATTATTCAGCTCCATATGCTCAGTCTGGCAATGATTATTGACAAAAGCGGGAGCTGAACGATGGATAGTTCTGCCTTGTATACTTTCAAACGGGGAAGGGGAATCGATGGCGGCATTCATATTTCTGTCCGATAGATTAGGACAATCACACGCACTTGTAATATTTTGCTGCGAGAGTTTAATTTCATTTGAGTCTGGCAAATGTGGCTTTAGCATGGACTGAGTTGCTTGTTCGCAAAGCAATATACATCGATCTCGCACCGAAACACCGTCTCTACCTTTAAAAAGCACAGATTTTGCTTTACCTTTATGCCATGTGACTACTAAGTCAGAGTTTGTGCTAGAAAACTTCTTCGACTGGCCCCCAGGTGATGACCATTTGCCTTCGAGGCCCCACACTTCTCGTACAATTCGTTTTAAATTTGTTAAATCACCGGTCCACTTTAGACGTACTCCATCATAAGACATGCCAGGCAGTTTAGTGCAACTAGCACTAGTAAGAAAGGAATCCAGACAACTATTTTCATTTGTATTAGCAACATTTTGATGGAGCCTATTAAGAGCACGTCCTTCCGCCATGACTTCTGCATATCATTTGTGACAGCAGGAATAGTACCATAGGTCAATACCGTCATCCATTTCACAAGTACAGTGATCGTCATTGTAAAGTTCTTTACTAATACACACATGTATTACACGTTAACATTATTGCAGTTGTGCATATGCTGCATGCAAAGGTTATGTAATGGTAGAGCTTGCTCATATAAGCCAAGCTAACCAAGATAGTCGCTTCTGTGAGATACGCATGATTGTCATTTCATTGCAAGTAAAATCCATTGTGTATTCATGTTAGGCACGAGCCAGTCCGGCGACGTGGGATCTTACATTCTGCTAGGTGGAATCTCATTCAAGTGGATAAATTGTTCAATTAAAAATATTTCATTCGACCAGACCGTGTGGAAATGTTTTGCCAATTTTGGACAATAAATTAGACTAGTTTTGATCGACATAATTGCCGTACGGAAGATATATGCTCTTAAATTCGAACAGCAGCAGTATATGGGAGACAGAATAAATCAAACAATCATATGGATAACAAGTGTATAGACTTTGTTTTGTTCACACTTTGTTATCCATCTGATCGATTGATTTATTGTCACGTGATAGGTTTTATATTTTCTTAATTAAATAAAGGCATATGCATTTTTCCAGATTCGTATTACAAACAAAATAGGTAGATAACGTTGGAGAATATTAAATGGAAGCTTGGTGATAAATGTATCAAAACACCAAAAATAGAAACGAGTATGAATTAAAGTGAGAGTTAAACATTCTCTCAATCTCTGCTTATATCTGGCAACGACCGATAGATAGACTAACAACTAAACATTGATACAGAAAATGTTCACTAAAGGATAGGGGTGGACAATGCCATGTTTGGAAATCAGGTATATTTAACTTTTTTGCGGCTATCAATTCTGTCAGAAATGGTGCAGACGACTCGAACTAGATGGCCAGCCAAAGTCTGAAAATTTTCACCAAATTTGTTTCCGGCGTTTTTTGTCACAAGCAACCAACTGGCATTTTCTTAGAGTATATGAATTTATGACGAAGACTATATACGTTGGCAACTCTGATTTTGGCTATATAGTCGAAAAATTGAGACTTTGAAATATTGCCTCCTCATTAAATTGCTATATGACGACAAAAATTTCAAGTTCATTTCTAACAAAAATAAAATATACTATTGGAAAGTTCGTCAAAAGTTTATATAGGACCCTTAAGCGACTAGTATGGATTTCGTTGCCGATATTGAGTTCTTTGCGTTCAAAAATGAAAAAAATGCGCTAATATATGCTAAAAGTTACTAATACCTAATTCGAGTTGTTTTAACTCAAAACCGATTAGAAAATGCGCATTAGGGACCGGTCATAAAGTATGTTTACTGGGGGGGGGGGGTGAAGGTTGGGGGGGAAGAAAGAAATTATCTAATCATTGGGGGTATGAGACGAATTACGACATTTGTGGGGGGTGGGGGGTACGAAACAAAAAATGAGTCAAATACTATGTCCACGATTAATAAAACTACAGACGTTGTTAATACAATATATATTAAAAAGATCGAGTGTATGTTTCTAAATAAATGTTCCTAATAAATTTAGCACAGTAGTATTTATGAAAGTGTCTCGATCGGAACCTATTAGTTTGACATCTCTGCAACCTAAACAGTCTTTGATTGCGTTATTTTACTGTCGGGTGGCCCCCTGCTCGTTTACTTTTAGAATGATTTAAATATGGAGAAATATATGAAATACGTCACGGCGTTGTGTTGATACAGCCATAAATAATGCGCATGGCCCGTACCTCTTTTGACTCTATTAATGTACGGAAAAGATACTGTAGTCAGGCACGTCCTATTATTGGAATACTGGAAAATATACAAAAGTACGGATTGGATTCATGTGGTGTATTAAAAAGAGCACTATTAAATTGATGGAAATACTGAAACAAGATTATAAGTAATATTTTCCATTTTTTTCTAGATTTGACCCAGATTTTTACCGAAGACATATAAATAGTATTAACTACGCGAAATATTTCAATACAGGCAATGGATTGCAATAATTTGCAAAACAGTTATGTTTTTAAAATTCTATTTGTTTTATGTTTTTGGGGAGAGGGTGTTTGGATGGGTGCGGGGTGACGGGGTGGGGGGGGGGGGTACGAAATATTTTATCTCCATTGAGGGGGAGTATTAAATATTTTCCGACGCTTTTCGTGTGTGTAGGGGGGGGGGATTTTATGGTAGTATTTTGGAATACCCTCCACCCCTCCCAGCACACATACTTTATGACCGGTCCATTACTCGCTTTAAAGTCGGAAAATTTCCGTTGGCAGCTTGTGACAAAAATTGTCATAAGAGTGTAAGATGTGTTATGGTCGTTTTTCATGGTATAAATATCTTCCTAAAGAAGGCCTACTCTGGGGCGGTAAATCGCCTTAAATCGCCCTAAATCGCCTAAAATCGCATTAAATCGCGCGTTAAAATTGTCGAATTTCTCTTAAATTAAAATCGCCTAAAATCGCCTAAGATCGCCTAAGATCGCTTAAAATCGCCAACATGCATTCTGCTTGATACATTCAGTCCATGTACTCAAGCTTGTCAATTGCTGCTATTTTACGGGCAAATCATGCAATCCAGGTGCTTTGCAATCAAAAGTAATGCAACATGAATTAGCAATCAAATAAGTGGATTAGACTGACAATATTTAGTCACCCAATAGGCACCGGTCATTGACAAAAACAGAGCCTTTTTATGTTTATGCAGACTTTACAATAATTAGGTAATTCTGGGATCTAAAAGACCCATAGATCCCATAGATCCCATACACTACCAGCAACAAGATTGAGCTAGTTACCAGAATGAGCTAATTTCATTATTGGTGTAAATGAAGGCTGGGCTACAATTTATATGGACTATGGAGGCTGGGCTACAAATTAATATATAATTTACATGGCTTCTTAAAGCCTAATTGCTGTTAATTAGAACAACAGTAGGAGACTACGAAAGTCAATGAGTACGAGTGTTGATTTATATAATAAAGTCAACCTGTAATTTATGCACTGTTGCATGTAAGATCGAGCACTGCATTGTATACAATGGTTGTACTTCAATCGACATGTGTATGGTTATACTCCAGCTCCTAGTTATAATTATAGTGGCTATCAAACGAAAAATATACGTGAGGTTATGAGCGATTTGCAACTCTCGTCTATTAAATTTTCCAGACCTGTATATACAATAAACTGTAAAACAATGATTACATCGTACATACGATACAATAGATCTTTTGTTGTTGTTTGTTTGCAGAACCTAAACCACGATGTGGTGCGCCATTTGTTTTATAACACTGTATTATTATTTTTTAATTTTAACTAGTAATTTAGAATTCCTACCATTTATATACGATATACTTCATGTATTTAAACATTACGGCATTACGCCGACAGTTTCCGAATGCTTTATAAATATGTTTGTAGCATGAAGATTAAATAAAATGCAAGCTAAATAAAGAAGTTTTGACATGATACAAAACGTACAAGACAATTTTACTTACAAGGGTGACAAGGTAATTTATAGAATTATAGCTTATTTTGGAAATCAAATATTTATTATATTTTGCAATTTTAACTCGACATAAATTAATAATATTAAAGTTTAAGACATGTGTAGTGCATGCCCCTTAAGTAGAGTATATTAACTGTTTACAATAATTGTGGTATATAATGTAGCCATGAATGACCACATGACCCCCACACAAGATGAACCCCAATGGCTTCTGGATAGAGAATGGGTGAAAAGTTCATGAATATTGAGCTTTATATGTGAATCAGGTTAAATACATTAATTAGTTAACCTAGCTTTATATAAAATGTACATACATGTTCTAATAATTGTATTTTGCTTCATACAATGCATATATGTGTGTGGAAACATTACATTATTATTCAGCTCACTCACCACATTGGGGCTTTTCAGTGACCGATTATATCAAATACTATGATTACTTATGTTAGCCTAGACTATTTATCTTTACAACAATGAGGATATGACATTACTTTCCTAACTGTGTTTATCCTAACCCACCCTGCCAATTTTGCCCTGTGGGAGGAAACCGGAGCAAAATATAAAATTCAGTTCCTTTGAAAACACCCAAATTGCAATCCCTAAAATTTAAATTTTTTCTTATATCGCCTTAAATCGCCTAAAATCGCAGTGCTTGAAATCCCAGTTTTTCCTTAATTCGCCTAAAATCGCATTATATCGCAGCGATTTAAGGCGATTTACCGCCCCAGAGTAGGCCTTAAAGACATCTCTTACTTAAGAAAGTAAACAGAGGTTAAGACTACATCAATTTTGTTACTACTTGTGAGATTGGAGACATGATCTATAAGAGTCTCAGAACACTCGTAAATTAAGCAGCATTCAAAAGGCAGTGTCTAAGAGAGAGGTGGGGTTTACGCTGAACAAAATAGTCTCTCATTTCCAAACATTCGGCATCCAACATTCCATCTTCATTCGTAATGCTACGTATACTCCTGCTGTTCGCAATTTTCGTTACATATATTATTTGAGATACTATCAAATACGGATTAGAATATACAGGTTGTTTGATCAAAAGGAAAAGGTATCTCGAAGCACATTACTGATGTAATTTGCACCTGCCAGGGTGAAATATTTGATGGAATTTAAAAAGTCATATTAATTAACACATAAATAATTATAGTTATCCTAATTAGATGGAATTTTCTGGCTAGCCACGCTAGCATGAGCGGGCTCTTTAACCCGTTCCTGTGACTGCTCTACTCGTCCACCAAACCTAAGTCACAAAGCAAGTGCAATGGAAAAGCGACTGATTTCGGTGCGTTAAACGTTTAGTAAGGCTTTAATGCTTTCATGAAATGCTTTAACGAAATACCCCTAAACAGTATTATACTACACTATAGGAAGAGACATATACTGAAAAACTAGATATTATCTATACTTATTTACAAGAAAAACTTCATAATCACTGTATGTGACATATATTAGGTGGTAATTTGAATGATGTTGTTACATTAATATATTGAAAACAACAAGGACAAAAAGGACAACGGCAATAACAATAACATCGACGACAAGAACAAAACTAAGACTACAAAACGAACATATAGTACAATACAAACAATTAAAAACGATACTAATTAGCTATATTAAGTGAGTTAATTGAAGGCATTGCAAGAGTTTTTAGACTTGGGGTTGATTGGCAAAGATTGTTAAATGAGATGTGATTCCAGGTAACGATTGTTCTTCAATAAAATGAAAACTGATATACATTGACACACAACTGAATTTGGCGGTAAGGAAATATATTAGGCAGCCTGGATGGTCTAGAGTTTGTCGCATTATTTGAAATTGAAGCGAAACAGAATAACGGTGGGCATGAGTGAGGTGGAGTCAAAATCGAACTTAGTTGGAAGTTTCTAACGGCTTACCTGTGCAGTTGGTTCCGTTGACTTCATATCCTACACCGCAGGTACATGTAAATGACCCGTTGGTATTAGAACAAATCTCATTAATATCACAGGGATCAGCTTCGCACTCGTTTATATCTAAGAATAAGAACATATAAATATACATTTATCAGTGATTTAATATCGATCGCGTACAAATCATTGAAAATTTTCCCTATTAATATTTGAACAGTACGGTTTTTGGTGACTCGCCGAAGGGATGATGTTGTATAGATAATATATATGACTGCTTCAAAAATTTATTGTATTCACAGAGCACAGGTCTGCATAAACGTGAACAAAAAGGTAGACCTTGCTCGAGTTCCTCGCCGTGTCTTAATTAAGTCATAATATGATATAACATAATGCATTCATATATAACCTAATAACTGTGAAAACTTGACTTTTGCAAAACTTATTGAGATTATGACGATGATCAAAATATCTGATCTATGAACTTGGTGAGCTAATGCTCTGTCTTATTCTCGCTTATACTCATCCTCACTGGCTGTTATAAAAGAAGCTGCCAATGGTAATCACATTGCTCTTGGATGGAAACAGCTTTTATCTACTGTTAGGTAGAAAGATAAAAACTGAAAATTACTCTACCTGTGCAGTTTGTCCCGTTTCCTTTAAATCCAGTTTGACATTCACACATGAATGAAGCAATGGTGTTTGTACAGTTTGCATTTAAACCACACGGCCCTTCCACACATTCATTGATGTCTACGGAATTGAAGATGTTATAAAACAAAAGACATGTTTCTGAATTATGTGTACACAGGACACAACCAAGAAGCACATTACCTCCTTGGCTGCATGCTGTACAATGGATATTATAAGTAACAAGGCTTTGTGTTGAAAGGTATTTTAGTCTTCAAATCTTCGAATTGAATGTCAATATTGCTATTAATATCGTTAAAGTAAAAGTAAACATTTTAAAAGAACCAATATGCTGCTCGTCGCGAAGATGTTAGCGGCGAAAGAATAGACGCCTGGGCATGGCAAAATTAGGGCATGCATTTGTTTCTAACTATTGCTTATTCATTAATCTTAAGCATGCAACAAGTGGGACTGGTTTAACGGAAGCCTATAATGAATAAATTATAAATACGAGACATCGAATGCAAAATTGAGTGGATGCAAAATGTCAGTACCAGTACCATCACAAAAAAACATGTTCTGCGGAACTCGAAAATAATCCCCAAACGATTATTGAAAGGAATTTAGTTTAATATGAACAAAAAATATATAAAATTACAAGTACAATACACAAAAATCTCGAAAACTGTTCGCTATCAAAAACTAACAACACATGTTCTACCGGTATAGTCCGATTCTGTCCGAACAGTTCCAAACTGCCCGCCAGACGATGTCTCGCGCGATGTCTCCTGAACATTCCCCCTCCCCACACTGAGATAGGAATTGTGTCTAAAATTAGCAAGTATAACAATGTCAACAAATAATCAACTATGTGCCTCGTGCATGCATGGCTATTTCTCTAATCATCTACATTGTACTAAACCAACTTGTGTATTGGCCTTACGAGAGTTCTTTCTACACACTGTACTTTCGCAACACGAGTGTGTCCATCTCGACCTGGATACGTTTCTACTATTCTCCCCAATGGCCACTTTCCTCTAGGTTGATCTTTCTCCAACGCTAGGACGACATCACCGTTCTTTAGATCTTTTACTGTCTCTTTCCACTTAGATCGAGTGCTCAACGTGGGGAAGTATTCCGTTAACCACCTTGACCAAACTCTTGATATCAACGTCTGCACCTTTAGCCACCGCTTTCGAGGGTTGAACGATTGAACATCGATGTTTTCTGGGCCAAACTGTCCCCCAACCTGCCCATGCAGAAAATGGTTCGGAGTCAATGGCACATCGTCTTGTGGCTCTACAGTTTGGTAGGTTATAGATCTGGAATTGATCAAACTCTCCGCGCCAGCACAAGCCGTGATTAGTTCCTCGTCCATTATATCACTATTTCCCAATACAGCATATAATGCCTTCTTCGCCGCCTTTACCATAACTTCGATGACCCCACCGAAATGTGGCATACCAGGAGGATTGAAAACCCATTTGATGTTCCTGTGCGACGTGGCCCTTTGAATCTTGTCCTTGTCGAGTTGTGCCACTAGCTCTTTCAGTTCGTTAACAGCTCCAACAAAGTTCGTTCCGTTATCGCTCGTTATCTTTGTTGGTGTTCTCCGTCTGCTCGTGAATCTCGCTAATGCGTTCAGAAAGCTATCGGTATCAAGACCGAAAGCAACTTCCAGGTGTATAGCTCTCGTAGACATGCACGTAAAGACACACAACCGACGCTTTTGTCGTTTTTTCCTCTCCTCTGAATGGTTTTAATCGGCCCAGCGTAGTCCACCGCTGCTTGATCGAATGCACGGTAAGTCATACGAGTTCGACTCGAAGGTAGAGGTCCCATGATTTGCGACGCAGTCTTGCTCTTACCTTTCTTGCACTCGTTGCACTTCTTTTCCCAATTTCTGATCTCTTCACGCGCAGCAACAATCCAATACCGCTGACTAATCAGGGATAAGACAAAATTGATACCAACAGTGTGGTTTGACAACTCGTGATAATATTTTACACTTAACATTGTTACCCAATGTCCTCTTGGCAATATCACCGGAAATCGAACAACATAGGGAAGGTACCCCGTATAACGCAATCGACTGTCCGAACGAATAACATCTTGCTCATCCAGCCTCGGATTAAGCTTTGACAGACTACTACCTGAAATTGGTTTCCCCTTCGTATATGCATCATACTCCTCAGGAAATAATGACTTCTTCGGAGTCTCGGATCTCTTCCAGAAGCAGTTCTTTGTTGTTCTGCATTTCGTCCGGATTTCGAAGGTTATGCACCACTCTCCTAACTTTTGCTTGTAGTCGTGCAAGGCGTACCCAGTTCGAGAAACGTTTTAGGTCAAGCTTCCATTCAGCAATGGTTGACAGGTTGTTCTCTGTTGCCTTTGGCTGTGGGCGTTTGACTTCGCAAGACAAAAATGTCGAATTTCCTGTATCTTCCGTTACTTGTTTAACAGCTTTTGCCTCCTGTAACTGATTTGGACGACACCCGATATCCATCTTTGGTCAGTTAGCCTGTTCCTCTAGTGACCATACCGGACCATTCTACCAAAGTGAACAATCCTCGAGCTAGGATGGCGTTGCACCTCGCGTGCAAAGATCTGCCAGGTTCTGGTAGGTAGGTACATACTGCCATTGACATGGTTCGGTTGCTATTTGTATTTCGCCTACGCGATTTGCAACAAACGATCGAAAATCATGTTCATGACCTCGAATCCACCCAGCCTAGACCTAGGCCTTCTATTTTTATTTATATTTTTTTAATATTCAGCGCTTTTTCACATGAAAAGACTGGGACTAGGTGACTTGGGGGCGGGGCGGAGGAAGGACACAAGCCTGACGCAAGCGAAAAAATAGAAGGCCTAGTGGATTTCCCAACAACAAGGACAAAACTGCCCTGAAACTGCCCTGATTGCAAAATGCCCAATTGTTGCGTTCTCAAACAGAATTATTTGCAACTTAACAGCGAATTTAAACCGATACAGGTAAAATAAACTCATTTATAGTATAAACTTACTGTATACACGTCTAGAAAATCGGGGTTTTTATCATAAAGTTTGAAGCAACACTTTTTATATATGTTGACAAGGTGTAGCGAAACGGCACAAAATAATAGTTCTTTTATTCGCAAGACAATCTACTGTTTTGCTTTGAATAACTATATTTGCGAATTGGGATTGAGGATTTTGAAATTATTGTTCAAATATTACAGATATACCATTTGTAAACAATCATGTACGTTTTTATATACAGTACTGTACGGGCTAATAATATATGTATCCGTTTTATTTTGTATATTTTACAAACACAAGACTGCTTCTTGCCAAAATTGAGAAAATATATATTAATGTAGTTGTGTATAAGACAAAATTTCATGAAAGATTCTACTTTTGGTATATATTTTGCCTCATTTTGTGCTTTTGCTACACCTTGTCAACATATTAAATATTAAATAGTGTTGCTTCGAACTTTATGATAAAAACCCCGATTTTCTAGACGTGTATACAAATAAAAATAGTAAGTTTATACTATAAATGAGTTTATTTTACCTGTATCGGTTTAAATTCGCCGTTAAGTTGCAAATAATTCTGTTCGAGAACGCAATAATTGGGCATTTCGCAACCAGGGCAGTTTCAGGGCATTTTGGCCTTGTTGTTGGGAAATCCACTAGGCCTTCTAGGCTTGCTTCCTCCGCCCCGCCCCCAAATCACCTAAGTCCCAGTCTTTTCATGTGAAAAAGCGCCGAATATTAAAAAAATATAAATAAGACTAGAAGGCCTAGGTCTAGGCTGGAATCCACCATAATACATATTTGCTGTCCGAGAAGAACATGACCGATTGCATTGGTATCTCAAGAACGCGACTGATGTTCTGCGTTAAACGAAGGCCTAGTATTGCCCCCCATCAGTCCAGTCTTGGCACCGTCACAGGTTTCAGTGGCGAAACTTTACTTTTGGAAGCGATCATGCGACTGCTTGTAGTTTGATCTTCATATTCACATAGCAAATAGACTACTGCTCCATATGCCTGGATGGATGCATCTACAAAGATGATAATCTTCCTGGTCAGAACTTTCTTCGATTGTCGCAAACATCTCGGACACGAAGACTTGCTAGACTTCCTAACTGTTGAAACCAACGCAGAATTTTGTCACCAATCTCATCCAGAATGACGTCATCCAAATCGTAACCTCTCTTCCACATTTCTTGGAGAAGAATCTTTGCGACGACAACGAATGGACTCACGAAACCAAGGGGATCGAAAATGGCCGCGATTTTTTTTCAATACATTTCGTTAAGTCATCAGTATGTCTGAGGGAGCATAAGCAGTTGAAACCGATAACACATCTAATTTGCTTCCCAATGAAAGTCGTAGTGTTTTAACAGCCAGGTCTTTACTGTTATTCAAGCTTAATTGAATTGCACGGTTTTTTTCTGGGGTTGCAGAAACTACTTTTTGAGAGTTCGAGATCCATTTTCGAGCTTGCATGCCGGCCAAATTCCACAATGCGTCTAGTTGCCGATATAATTCGATTCCGTCTTCCTCTGATTCAACACTATCAATGGCATCATCCATATATGTTGATTTTAACACTGTATCAGTTGCCATTGGATATGTACTTTGGTTTCTTCTGGCGTTCTCTTGTGCGACAATCTGACATTCTATTGATGCTGCATTCTTTCCAAAAACAACATGATTAAATTCGAGCACCTCATGCTCACGATCTCTGTCTCCATCTCTCCATAAGATGTTAAACATGGCACGATCGTTCTCTTTTATCTCCTCTTGTAAGTACATTTCTTTGTATCACATACAAGCGCGACTGGGTTTCGACGGAAACGAATCAACACGTCAAACAGCTCCTACTGTAATTTTGGTTGCGCATAGATGACGTCATTTAGGGAAATCCCATCCGTCTTTGCTGAACAATCGAACACAATTCTGACTTTGGTCGACGTTTTATCCATTCGTACTACCGGAAAATGTGGCAGGTACCATACCTCTGGTGGGGGTGACTCTTCTTCAGTAACTCGTTTCATATATCCCTTCTCGATATAAATCTCAATAGTCTTTTGGTAGTCGCCTTGTATGAATTTATCCTTTTCTAGCTTTCTCTCGGTGTTGTACAAACGAGACATTGCCTGTTTACGATTATCAGGCAACTTTGGACGATTAGCTTTCCATGGTACTCCAACTGTGTACCGGTGGATGTTACGTATCAAAGGCTTTAGATAAATCCAGGAAAATCCCCACAGAAGTTTCTTTTCTGTCAATCGCGTCTGTAATCTTGTCATTTAATCGATCAAAGCAAGTGAAGTTGAATGATTTTTGCGAAATCCGTATTGATTATCATATAATATCTTAACTAATTTATCGAGATATGCCAATAAACGATTATACATAGCCCTTTCAAGAAACTTTGAAAAACATGGAAGTATAGATACTGGTCTATAATATGAGAATATTGCACGATCACCTGCTTTAAATAAGGGAATTACACAGCAATTTTCATATCATCAGGGACAATGCCACTACCAATGGACAAGTTAAGTATATGAGAAAATGGTTCTGCAATGATGTTAATAAACTGTTTAATTATTGACATAGGAATTTTATCATAACCAGCAGTTTTATTTGATTGAAACGATTTAGCAATTTCAACAATTTCAGTGGAGGTCACACTATCAAGGAAAACAGACTGAGAATAACATCCAGAAAGAAACAAACGATGTGACTGAGAAGGTTTTATTTTCTTGGCAAGATTTGGGCCAATATTAGTGAAATAGTTGCAAAATTTATTGGCAATTAAAATTGGATCAGAGATCTCCGTGTTATCATTCGTTTTAAATAATGAACTTATGGTAAGCTTTGATTTCTTTTTATTAATTACCTCATTGAGAACCTTCCAAGTAGATTTCATGTCAGATTTCATACTTTGCAATTTACTAGCATAGTATGATGCATGATTTGGCAATCTTTATTGAATGATTCAGTTTATTCTTGTATCTTTTGTAATACGAATCGTTTTCAGGTGTAGGGTTACGTAAGTAACGTCTATATAACTTATTTTTTCTTTTTATGGATTTTAAAATTCGTTTTGACAACCATGGTTTACTTGAAAAATGATGTTTTCTTTTTATATGCTTAAGTGGTAAACACGTGTTGTATATTTTAGTAAATTCAGAATGGAAGGCCTTATATGACTGATTTGGATCATTAAAACCTTCAAGTTCTGACCAATTAACCCTGGACAATTGCTCACTAAACTTATTTAAATTATACTCGTTTTTTTTCTCGAATAGTGATTGTTTCATTTTTCTTATTTACTGTCTGATTATTTTCAAAGCAAATACAAAAATTTGGAAGATGATCCGAAATATCAGTAAACAACAAGCCACTTTTCATATTGCTATGCAATTGATTGGTAAATATATTATCAATTAGTGTAGCCGAATAAGAGGTTATTCTTGAGGGACGAAGTATCAAAGGAAAGATTGTGTTAGAGTACATTTGCTCCAAAAACTCGCCGGTCAGCGAGCGTTGCTGGAAGCTTAACAAGTTTAAATTAAAATCCCCATTATGTAACAAGTCTTATTTTCTTTTGTAATTTTACAAAGCAATTCATTATAATTAGTCAAAAAACTGGTAAAAACTTGGTTAGGAGGTCTATAAATTACCCCTACAATAATATTCTTACCGATAGAATTATTTATTTCAATAAATAAAGATTCCGCTATTTCTTCGTTTTCAAAACACAAATCACCACGGATTCTCGAATCATAATTTTCGGACAAATACAAACCAACACCCCCGCCAACTCTATTTAATCGATATTTTTAAAAAAAACTAAAACCATTTATATCCACTAAATGACTCGCATTTTGTAACCATGTTTCAGTAATACCAATGACAGAAAATTGTATATTTAAATTATGCAATAAATTTGTTAATTTATTTAAATTTCGATCCAAACTACGAATATTCAAATGAAAAATAGAAAATTGACTGGAACAATGAATTTCGTTTTGAATTAGTTTGTTGAATTGATCCTCTATTAAATAATCACAAAAATAGTTTAAATCACAATAGAAATGCGAATCAAGATCCGCATCATTGGCGAGGGTAAGGTTTTGATTTGCATTTGCAAACAAGGGATTATAACTCAAACTTGCCAAACTGTCTGTATTAAAATTAACTGGCCCAGTATTTAGCTCAAATATTTCTAAGTTAAAGCTGTCATCTTTTAAGCCGTGAAAAGGGAGGACCTCGCTGTATGATAGAGCCATTGTATTGAATAAAAATAGTAATATGAGAAATGAATGTGTACTTAGCTCATAAATAGTTCGATTTAAATCGATCAAATTCTTTAATTGAGCTGAATGAGGTTGACCTAGCTTCATCATCTTCTTTCAAAAACGATTTACCATTCATAGTCCAGGCATATTTGAAATGATGTGCTCTTCTAAATTCTCTCACATTAAAGTATAACTCTTTGGCACGTGGAGACAAACTTTCCTTGATATATAACTTGTTTTCCGTATTGACACAACCGATGTCAGACGAGTTTCTAGATTTCAACTTTCCCTTTCTTTGATAAATAATTTCTTTAGTACATCGCTTGGTAAATTTTTCAATAATGGGTGGAGTTTATCCTCTTCTAGATGGCAGACGATGGGAGCTAGATATATCGTACGGATTAATTTCGACTCCGACTAAGTTGGCGACACGCTTGACTAATTCATCCGTGTTTTCCGTTGAATTTTGTGGTATCCCGTGAAATTCAAGGCAGTCCCGTCGACTATATGAGTTGATGTTTTCTTGTTCTTCTTCAAGCCTCGACACTTTCGCATTAAGCTCATCAACTTCTCGTTTTAATTGAACATTTTCCGCTTTAATCTGGGTCATTTCTGCTAATATCTGATCGAATTTGTCGCTCATAAACTGTTGACTAGCTTGAATAGCTTTTATGTCATTATGTAGTACTTCTTTTGATTTCACGATAATTGCATTTAATTCCTTCGCATGTTCGTTCAATCGTTTATTTAGGATTTCTTCAAAAGACGACACATCAGGCATTAATAGAGATGAACTATTAACTTCGACGTCGGCCGCAGCTTGTGCCACGGCTGGTTTCTTCTTAGGAGGCATAAAGATTCAGATTGTTTTTAGACAAATGCAGAGCTCAAGAATGCACGTCCGCACTGTGTGGGCGCACTAAACCAGCTAGCCCAGTTCTTCTAGGGTTGTTCGTCCAAGTAAAGGTAAGGAGTTGATTTTCCCTTTAATGATAACCAATGGTGCTTGTGTTATGCGTGTCTCGTTTTCAATGTTCACAATGCATTCGCCTTTAACCGGTAGACGTATCTCTGGTGACTTGGTTTTCAACTCTTGAAGTTGTATTTCATCCATAATGTTAGAGTCTGCACCTGTGTCTGGTTCAACGAGTGTTTTATGACCATTTATGTAAACAACACAGGATAAAGTCGTTTCATCCCCTGTCGTCCTGTGTATCTTTAAGTGGTTTACCAAGTCGCTAGCTCTCACTTGATGTGCTCATGGCCAGAAATTTGGGACAGTTTGGCTGCTAACTATGCGCACAACTGACCAATTTTGCGAATTCAAGATGGCGGAAATGCTAAGAATTAATACTATAATCATACAAATGCGATGCGCATGCAGAAACAAAATATAATTCTCAAAGTGTTTACGTCTAGAAATGTACAAATTACCTCGACGAGTAATCCCCAAAACTCTTGATGTGTCACGATTTGCCATTATTCCGCCCGAGTAACTCAATTTTACAGTATAATCTCGCAATGTAAACTCCTATTAAGTACAGTAAAATCCCCATTGTTTACCAAGTTGAGGTCAGTGTGGTGTTGCTCTAAGAGCTCGAAGACGAATTATTTACGTCTACATTTCTTGTACGACAGTTGATCTCTCCTTTTGTATTGATTTAGATTCATTTTAACTTGTACGCGCTCCGCCAAACGCATTTAAAATAGCGTGTATTTCATGAGAACTGTAAGCTAATACCAAGTGTTTTGGACAAAGCACAGCGAAGTCCCAAAACTTTGAACGTTTTAAAAGCGTCGTCGTGGGTTCTTGTCAACCATTTTGAAAACATTTGTACGTACAACCGCTGATTGTTGTTTATAAAGGACAGGGGGCTCCAAAATAGGGAAAAAATCGCGTCAAAGTCAAACTTAAATCCCGTGAAATTCACTATATTTTGATGTACTTTTGTAGTTTTGGACTTACAAACTATTGTGTTCAATCAATTGAAAGATTGTAAATAAGGAAATAGTCGCCACAGTCTTTAACTGATATAAAATTAGCTCCGAAGTTCGCTTGAGACGCCTTTAATGTCTGTTTGTAATATGCTGACGCTGCAGAATTTAGCGAATTTTGGCGCCCGCAATACATTTCGCTGACTGTCCTTCATTTCTGGCCATGTGCTTTCTGTACTCGGGCTTCGATCTCTATTGTAGGTAATATGCTTGACATTTTTAGTTTCTAACATTTTCCTGTCTCTCCGATTTCTTTCTCCTGATTTTGATTGTTGTGTGTCTCTTGTGTCTTTGCCTTCGAATTGTCGTTGTCGTCTGCCATTTGAAAATCTTTATGCGGGCTTCGATCGACATACTTTGGCGTAGTGGTTACGTTTACCACATGCATTGCAAAGAGATCCCATTGCTGGACATTGTTTGTGAGCTCGGTCATATCCACAACGGTTGCAAGGATTTGTTGTTTTTTCACGGGTCGATGATGTGCTTTGTTCACGGAAAATCTGAGACGAAGGTCGTTGTCGTTGTTGTCGATAATTTATGACTCGTTTGATTGTTTCGTCTGAATTTACTTTCTTCTCCATCTCTTTAGCTTGTGTTCGGGTTTCCTCGTCCAACTCAGCTTCTTCTAGAATTTGGTCGAGCGTCCAATTCTTGCGTATTGCTTTGATGCGTACAACATTGTTCGTCATTGTTTTTATTAAGTGGTCTCGAATAGCTTCGCTCTCGTTTGAGAAACTGCATTTCTTTGCTATTTCCCTGATGCGTGTATAGTATCGAACAAGCGATTCATCGTGGTTTTGCGTCAGATTTCCGAACTGAAATCTAGCATGCGCAAAATCTTTGTTCGTCTTTGCTAGAAAATGTTTGTTGAGCTTGATTATGAGTTGTGCATAGGCATCTTCACTGGCTTCGTCGCCTGTAGCGTCGAGAAGTGTGTCTTCTAAATCTGCGATTCTTTGACCGCCGTAAGTTATTGAACCGCCTTTCTTCATCTCTGGGTCTGTGATCCCAAAGTAGCGAAACTGTCTTTCGATATTCCGTAGCCATTTCTACCATCCTGAGCAGTTTCAGTGCGATTTTTGTTGATCTTAAATTGTCTCACGTTGAGTTGGCGGTTGGTGACGCTTATATTATTTACGCTCGCGTTCGTATCAGAGCTAGAACCTTTTTCTCCTTGTCGTGGCTCATAATTTCTTGCTTTAGATCAATCTTTAGTACATCCTCGTCGCCAATGTAGTAACTTAAATACTAATGTAATAGGTCTTCAGCTCTTCGCTTAACGTTTTATTCTATACTACGAATATTCTCAGGTTACACAAATATCGGCTCATGTACATTAGTTCCGGTAAGGTTTATGATTGGTTGTTACAGTGACCAGGGGCGGATCTAGGATTTTTCGTACGTAAGTAAAAAATTTCGTGCTGAATATCGGGGGAGGAGACTACTTTTGACTGGGGGGGGCTACTTTTGACTGACTATATGTGTTCTGTTTACGAAAAATCTAACTTAAAAAATGGCTTTTTGCCAAATGTCAAACAGATATCCAATTCTCATCCAGAAATAGATTGACAAGGATGAATTGACGTTTTAAAAATTGTTATTTAATCGCATATTTTTTCCTTTGACATGGATGGTCAAAACATTTTGCAATATAGTGATGCAGTTTAAAACATTTGATTGATTGTTAAAAGCAAGAAGAGAATTTCCACGTTTTATTCACTGCTCCTCGAGTTTCATTCGTAGCAGAAACATGCGCCATGAATAACTATTCACAATGGCAATATGATCCATTTTCCCCGAGCCGACGGCGCGAAGCGCCGTGCGTGAGTACTAATTCCCCCCCGGCTATTTACACCTGGGGAAACGAAAGCATTAGCGAAGTCTAAAGTTCACCAAATATCGCGGGTGTGGCTCACGAACGATGTTTCGGTGGGTGGTCATCCTCACTGATCTAAAAAATATGGCGGACTGTCATGAATAGCGGACACTGATTGGTTCAATTTAAAGTTTGCATTATAACTACTGCATGACGACAGCGAAATAGCAAACATTTCTTGATTTCATGATTGATAAATTTCTTGCAAATATATTTCATTTTTGCTCGTATTTTTGGAAGATTTTGTAAATTTCAAAACCTTCAGAAAGAAAGGGCGAAAAAATCGGCTAAAAGAAGGGAGCCGACGTTAACGAAGGTAAGTTTGTTTTAAATATTGATTATATAATGGCTATAAAACCCGACGGCCTTTGCGTATATGAAACAACTAAACAAGACAGCATATAATTTCAGTTTATCTTTATTAAATATTGATTCCTTTTGTTATTATATTGAAATTTTTAATTAAAAAAGAAAGCAAACTTATTTGCATGCAAGAATTTGAGATCATTTTATTGCAAACTCAAAGTTTATCGATAAAGCCACTTAATTAAAGGCAGTTTAGTTTTATAAAGAACACTTTAAAACAGTTTGGAAGCATTTGTGGTTGAATTTTACCTTAAATTGAAGCTTATATTACGTATAATAACATATCTAACATATATATGTTGGAAAATTGATAATTTTGTAATTAAAAGTGATATTTTTAGGCAATTGTAAGAATATTCTTAAAAAATTATCGTGTTTGCATGACAACTACTTTAGATACTTCATGTTTGGAAAATACAATTGTTTTGTCAGCAAGCTAGGGTTTCTGCATGTATGTATTTTCTAGTACTTGTTATATACATGTTGTAGAGATCGTATTACACAAGGCCATGCTACATTGTCGTGTTCTTGTAGTTTAAAATAGGTATAAATAGTACAGTGTTATTAAATTAAGTAACTATATGATTAATGTATAAAGTCCACATGTCACAAGAAGCATAATCAAAGTATAAACACACTGAAACTGCCTGTATTATGCCGCCGTATTTATGTAAATTGACAGAAACATTATGTAAATTTCATCTCGTATTATTATACGTCTTATACGCGTACCCGCCGATATATTATAGCACGTGCGTGCAGACGCACAATCCACCACAGTATACAACAGTTATAATGTTACATCTATTTAAAATAGAATATATATATATATATATATATATATATATATATATATATATATATATATATTTTAACGCCTTACAAAAGATTTTTGTCTTCTCTCGAACGTACTTCAGGATGTAAGATTCCGCACCAAAATTTCTTGCGAGGAAGGCTGCTTATGTTATTCACAACGCTCGATAAATCTTTAATAGAAAGCTTCGGTACACCGTTACTCGCTTGTTTAAATCAGCTTCAATATCTTTGACATTTTGTCGATCGTCATTCTGTAAACCAGCCTTTACGGTTTCGTAAATACTAACAGACATGGCTAGTATTAGTTCAGAATTTCTGATAGTAAATCTTCCCATTGAACTTTACTAATTTGCGGTCAAGCACAAAGTAGCGATCAGAAAGGGCCAGAAACGTCATAGAGCTTTCCGTGCACTAATAAAGCCTGAATGGTATGATCGATCAAAAAAATCCAGCCAATGGGAATTCAGGATTTTTTGAATTAGCCAATCGGATAGCCTGCATTCGAGCCCCTGATCGCTTTAGCGATCAGAACTCCCCACAGATCGCGCAAAAATCGAGATAGCCAATCAGATGGCTGGAATCTGACTCAGAGCGTACAAAACTCATGCGTAAGTCCGTTTTTCTGCGCATTCACGTTCCAGGGCCTTGCTACTGAATGATATTTCAAAACTGGACTGTCAAACTTTCAATACATTGCACTGCGCGAAGTTTGATAACTGGATTGCTATTTTAATTTAACAATTCTCTATTTTTCTGGCCAATTGCTTGATATTGATGACTTAGTGCGTTCGTTATTTATTTCAAAATTCTCCTGTTTGTTATTAATTCTTTTTCGAACTTTTTAATGTTTCTTCAAGTAACGAAATGTGTTGGCTTCTTTCTTGTTCGCTGCCGATACAGTCGTCGTAATCGTGCAACTGGTCGTCATGACTGTGCGATGGGTGTTGACTTCTTTTTCCTTCGCCGCCATTATTGTCGCTGTCGTTGTGGAGTATATCTGATTCTTCGTCGCTCGTCATTTCATCAAGTATCTCTTGATTTTGTTGGGCGGACGAAAAGAGCTTGTCTTGAACAACATCAGCTTGCTCACCATCGACTATTAAACTTTGCGATTCGACATACCAGCGCAAAGTGATGCTCGGATGTTTGAGGTCCTTACAACCGCCTCGCGGCGACATCCCATTAAAGTCTCCCGAACCTTTTTTGATAAATGCCTGAAGTGATTCAAAATCTCCTGACCACTTTAGCTTCCCTTTAGCTGTTTTTTTCACATGATTTTGCAACGTAGAATCGAGTTCTACAGTATCTTCAGCAAAAATCTCGGAGCTCTCCATGACACGTCTGCTCTATATGACCATTCGAGACGGTATGATCATTATAACTCATGTCCCTGCTCTGCGTCTCCCAGCAACACTGTCAGAGCAACACTGTCAGATTCGTTGTCTGATACAGGCTCAGACAGTGAGCTAATTGCTGCGGAGCGAGCGAGCTTGAAGCGAGCGAGCGTAGCAGCAGCCTAATATGTGCAGAAAGGGGGTTTTAAACTAAATTTTATTTAGCGCATGGAATTGTGGTCGTGCGCGCTTTCTATGGGCAGAACACAAATTTTAAATTCGGTCGAATCTTCGAATTTTGATCGAATTTCTAAAGCTTTTTCAATTCTAATGTTACGCTTACATTTGTTTTGGACTTTGGCCAGTGTCAGTTCTATATTTTTATAAAGTTTTGGTTTCTTAGTGTGATAAATGTGTGTATATAATGTATATAATGTGATAAATGTGCCTAGCAGTAAACAGACTTGATATGAAATCTGATCTTAATTTACCTGTATGTCAATGAGACGCACATGTTTAATACCTGTCACCTCTGATTTCCCTTTAACCCCTGGTCTTTGCTACTTCAATATATATTGCTTCTTCTCAGTTCCATTCACGGCTCACTAGTCGCTGCAAGTAATCGTCACTGTGCTTGATATAATTTGTGCTGTTTACTGTAGTTCTATTTGCTTTTAATGCCCGCAGCAATCCCTACCTGCCGGGTACCCTAATTTTAGCTTTTTGCCGTGTTTGTGCTTGGTTGATCCGAGACAATGCTCTCATGTTTTCGTTTGTTTAGCGATACGCCTAGTGCACAAATATTATCATTCATTTTTGATAACAACTCCATTATTCGTTCCTTCTTAGACAGTCTTCGTCAGTCTGATCTTGTTCTTCTTCAGTAAGTAGTAATTCTTTCTTCATATCCGAAGTGTTTTCTGCCATTTTTATTCAATTTTTAAGCGGAAAATTTTTGTTGTTGACGTTCGCTCGAAGAATCCTTTGTAACTGCCGCTCGATCCTTCCCGCGCTATCTCACACGTGACTCCGTAGCGAACTAACCAATTATTATTATTATTATTATTATTATTATTATTATTATTATTATTATTATTATTATTATTATTATTATTATTATTATTATTATTATTATTATTATTATTATTATTATTATTATTATTATTATTATTATTGTCTTCATATTTATCCAGGATACCCACATCACCGAAATGTTTTTCAGTGGGGTCCTGCAACTTTAAATTACAGTATATTAATTCAATATCTAGTCATGCACTATTTACAGCAACACATACGATGATAATCATGATAGACCAGCGAAGAGAGAGAGAGAGAGAGAGAGAGAGAGAGAGAGAGAGAGAGAGAGAGAGAGAGAGAGAGAGAGAGAGAGAGAGAGAGAGAGATTATACGCTGAACAAAATAGTTTCTCATTTCCAAACGTTTGGCTTGCAACAATGCATTTTCATATACATTTGAGACACAATAAAATTCAGCATAGAATATGCACTAATTAGGTTGTTCAATCACAAGATAAAGGTATATTAAAATTAGGACATTTCTTATAGCACAGACCGGGACGAAATATTTGATGGAACAAAAACAAACAAATATAATGAACTAATTAGGTGAAATTTCCTGGCTAGCCTCGCTATCATGAGCTGGATCTTCGATCCGTTTCTGTCGCTGCTCTGTGCGTCCGACGAAGTTGCTTTCGCTAACGAATAAAATGCAATGAAAAAGCTACACATTTGGGTGGCACGTAAGGCGTTAAAAGTTTGTCAGAGCTTGTCGCATTATTTGAAATTGGAGCGAAAAAGAGTGAAGTTGGGCATGAATGAGGCGGAGACTAAAATGGGCCATAGGTGGAAGTTTCTAACTGCTTACCCGTGCAGTTGGTTCCGTTGGCTTCATACCCTACATCGCAGGTGCACGTAAATGACCCGTTGGTATTAGAACAAATTTCAATAATATCACAAGGATCAGCATCGCACTCGTTGATATCTAAGAAATAAGAATAGATACTATATATCTTTATCAGTGATTTAATATCGCGTGCAAATCATTGAAAATTTTCCATATGTATTAATTTTTTAACGACACGTTTGAGTGACTGGCCGAATGGATGATGTTGTTGATATCAACAGAATTGGAAAAAAATATTTAAAATTTATTGTTTTCACCGTCAACAGGTATGCATAAACATGAACATGAACATGAACATGAACATGAACATGAACATGAACATGAACATGAACATGAACATGAACATGAACATGAACATGAACATGAACAAAAAGATAAACTTGAACGAGTTCCTGGCCGTGTCTTAATTGACAATGACATAATATAACCCAATAATAAGGTATTCATATAACCTAAGCCGTTCAAGTGTCCCTGCCGCAAAATGAGAGTTTGCATTATTAAAATCTTGTTCAAACGTAGATTATGAAAATACAAAACAGATTTGAGATTGAGCTAGTTTTTACAGAGTATAATAGACACTTCCCGAATTTGCTTGAGTGCACACGAAACAATAGCTTGGAATCGAGGCGGACAATGTAATCCATTGGAAATAAGTATAGTTTTCCAATGGATTACATTGTCCGCCTCGATTCCAAGCTATTGTTTCGTGTGCACTCAAGCAAATTCGGGAAGTGTCTATAGGGCAATGAAATTTGAAAATTTCAACTTTTAAAGGCAAAAGTTTTTGAAAAGGTGGGAAATTGGTAACGTGATAGTAGGGACACATTGCCTACTCACGCAAGTGAAAAGTATATAAATACTAAGTGAGAATCGCAATCAAGTTAAGCTGGTCATATTCAGTATAAAAATGTCTTCGACGAGTACGATGATACGGAAAATAACAGTTACCAAAGCGATGACTGACTTAAACTATATTCATTGGTAGTAGCAAATCGAGTGAATCGATGCATGAAAACACTAGTGATAAAGAGCGAGGCCAAGCAGGGCCGATTATGAGTACGACGTTTGTCCATATCTTAAACTAGAAAAAACATGCATGAAGCAACCCCTCGCCTTTCTTAACAGATGAAGTATAAAAACTCCACATAAAGTATTAAGACCATTATAACAGGGTTCGTACAGGTCAGCAAGAGTTAAATTCAAGGACTTTTCAAGGACATTCAAAGTATCAGCAAATTCAAGGATTAAATAGTGAAGGTGTTAGAAATAAGCAAAATCTGACGTTGAATTGTTCAAGACGTAACTTTACAATGAGGCCAGATATGAACATGCAAAATCAGTTCAACAGAATGTCCGTCTTGAATGTCAAACAATTTCAGAAAATATCCAAAAACTAAAGCAGGAAGAATTCAAGGACATTCAAGTACTTCTTTACAAATTCAAGGACATTCAAGGCCTTGAAGTTTTGTTTTCAAATTCAAGGACATTCAAGGACTTTCAAGTTTTGTACGAACCCTGTTATAAACAAACATAAAAACACGGCTGATGCGCTACAATACATGTTTTGTTCAGGATTGTCTGAAATGAGTCGAAATTAGCCAGATAGAGGTGGAATCATTCATTTTACTGTAAACACTCGATAGAATTCATATTGAAAGAGGGATCATATAAAACCCTTACTCTTTTTGCAAGTGGTGACATTTTTTATTTTGTTGGCAGCATACCTTATCTCAGAATCTTGACTTACAGTAGATGATTACCCATTAGATTGAGTGGCAGGCAAAGCCTTCCATTCTGCACTCAAAAGTATCAATTATGAATACTGGATTTTGTTCATTCAGCATTGGCTTCCAGAAATGTGATAAAAAGGCAAGGTGCATGTAATACAAAGCTAGATTGATAATCAATCATTGAATCACGAATGATTTGTCTTATAAATGACCATTAATACATTAGGCACTAGCACTCTCCACTTGAGTCTTGACAAGTAAAATTGTCTTGCGTTAGACAGAGAACAATAATTTGGCACTAACCCATGGATTGAGTTGCATTGCACCCTGATGCGCCCCACTTTATTACTTTACTCTGACTAATGCCAGACGATTTTACTTGTCCACGGGAGAAAGCTGGCACTTAATGGTTAAAGACATTAATAAAATAAGAACGTAGGCACATAGGGGCACAATGCAACTTAACACAAATAAAATTGTCTGGCAATTGGCATTAGACAGGAATACAATAAAGTAGGAGTGCAATGCAACTTCATGGGTTAAAATTTGAAATTTTGCCTGTGAGACAGAGGAGGTTGGACAGGCGGACACGTGCACAGTTTAACCAATCAGCACAACGTATCTACATTTGAGCTTCGCAACAAAAACAAAGCCAAGGAAATCAAAAAGCTTTAGAATTTGCATATTTTCCTCCCTCTGTATGTAAATTTTCCTCGATATATTTGCGCATTTTGTTTTACTGTTGAATATATTACGTTTTTTTGTCGGGTAAATGTCAATATTATTTTTGTATCAGTTGTCTCAATAGGTCCTTTAACTCACACAGGTGTAAACAAACCCTGTGTGTGTCAGCGACGTTTAAATGAAAAAATATGTTTTCTCACTTCTCTGACATCCATTATTTGTCGCCAATATTTAAAACAGTTGTCTAATCTACAACTTTCACCGTTCGCCCCCCGACGCCCATAACGCCATTCATGAAATAGAACGCTTTTAATATGGATGATCATATTCTCGTACACCACCATGGCTACGCTATGAATCGTCTAGATACTTTGTATCCTTGTAGTTATATGATTTTTAAGCTCCATTATTAATATTAAACGCAAAATATCCACATATTTTAAGTTTTGTTTTGAGCTATAAGATCCTAATTGATATTATAATACATGTTTTAGGCAAACAAATATTGTGTTTAATGCACCTATCAATGTTAATATATAATAAAAACCTGCAATAATGAAGTATGAACCCTTCTTTGCCTGTAAAACATATTGCACATTTATAACTATAAAATATTAAAACTGTAATGTCGTGAGTATTATGTATACTTCTCAATTTTCTTCCATAGTTCAACACCACCTAGTTATATTTTAACAAACTATATAATGTCTGAAAGCACCTAGAGATATCACAGTCCTCCATCTGGTGCTACACCTGGAACGAAACCACCAAAAAGGCATATGTAAGAAAATGTAAAAAAGACATCAAGGAAATCTTTGTTTCAAACTGGGACGGTAGTACTTTTACCTACCCGATTCTTGTTAACAAATTAATTAAGATAGAAAAATGTGCTCTATTGCTATTTCAAAGCGAAGGTAAGCATTTTTTTAAATACCCAAAACTTAAATTCTGAGCCTGCGTAGATTTGATGAGCTAGCAATTTGGTGGCAAAAATTATGTACACGACAAGTATTGTACTCAACCATTTAGCTTGTTGCAAAGGTTTCGTGAAGACTGGCGCTTCAGTTAACACGGGCCAGCCCCTTATAAGCAGCCCCTTATTCCTCTCTTGGTAAATGAACAACAAGCCTAGTAGCAATAAACCAAAAAATATTACAACTCCCCTGATGCCAACATGGGCAATATTCAATTTTGACAGATCAAGAGGAAATGCATCCCTCTTTATTATTTTACTCTGTCTAATGCCAGACGATTTTACTCATGGGGGGAGAGTTCTGCCACTCAATGGGTTAATCAGACTATCTGCCCATGCACCCTGTTAACCATTTAAGCGGCAATTAATGCGCCCCACTTTATTATTTTACTCTGTCTAACGCCAGACGATGTTACTCATCAGGGGGAGAGTGGTGCCACTCAATGGGTTAATATAGTTATAAATATAGTTAATATAGTTATAAATAGCATGAAAAATATTAAAATTTTAAATTAGAACTAATATGTATGTACACTATATATGAATTTGATATAAATTATAAATTGTAATGAAAAGTGTCAGCGGACTGATTTGCTCTTTCTAACTACATTTTGGTGCCACTACCCACGCCTTGTTATCATGATTTTTGGATAAAATCCGTATTTCAAGAAGTCAAGCCTAAAAACAATATGTTCCACATAAACACTGACAATGTCATCTGCTGCAAGTAAAGGGTGCAAGTAATAACACAATTACTTTGTTACATATCCCACCACTTTCCAGTCTGACCCATAGTCCATGTCAATAGCAAATGCATTGCCATCATTAATGTTGTTTGGCTCAGGTCTTAGTCTGACAGCAACATCCTTTTTCTGTTCATGTAGAACATGATGAGCTTTCTCCAGACGCTCTTGATATTCTTTCTCATGTGCTGCACCAATATATTTAAGAGCAGATGTCCACTAAAATGGAGCAAAATCGAGAATTCGCGGACACATTCAAAATTTCGATTTTGCTCATTTTTGGTTTGCTGGAAGACATTAGCAAGTAAACAAACGTGATATGTCGGCTGTCGGCGACCTCAAAAATATGCAAATTTTCAGTTGAATCAAACAGGTTCAAAAACAAGTAACGCATGCAAAGTAGGAAAAAGATGTGAAAACTATACGTTTGTAAGTCGATAGAAGAGATGCTTGAGACTTGATTTGGCATAAAATAATAATTTTAGCTATTAATTAAAACCTGACAGCTGATATTTAGAATCGTATGGTATTCACAAATAGCGAAAATTACGATGTACCGTTGCCACGCAAAAAACATTTTAACTAAGTGCCCCAGATTTTTTCCTCACAAAACTCACGTCATTAACTAATTATATGTTCTTCTAGAACATATAAAAAAATTAGTTTGGGTTATTGTATTTAGAGTTCGTACGGAGGCCGTGAATATTGGGTATTTTCGACATATAGCGTGACTGAAATCGACAAGTGTTTGTTCCTTCCGGTCGCTATTTTCTCATTCGTTTATATGTTCATTCAGAATTTAAACCCGAAAATGCCGTTAAAAATAAAAAGGCACCCTTTATTAGCAACTCACAGCGTTTTAGCAGTTACAGCATTTTTAGGAAGTGTCTCTAAAGAAGCTAACATCAGGTGAAGCAAGTAGAACTGACACGATTGGCGATCGCGCGCCACCGTACTGTACGATTAAATTTACTCTCCTGATAGAACAATCACAATATTTTTGGTTCTGTTTATATCTCGCAAAATGAGTGCAGAACCATTAACACTATTTTTATTGCTGCCAATCAAAGTCAATAAAGTACCTAAAAATTTGTTGAGTTTCGGTAATGGTCGAGTGTCGAGGGTCGAGGGTAATAGGTCGAGGGTCGAGGGTCATAGGTCGAGGTTCGAAAGTCGAGGTCGAAGGTCAAAAGTCGAGGTCGAGGGTCAGAAGTCGAGGGTCGAGGGTCGAGGGTCATAGGTCGAGGTTCCGAAAGTCGAGGTCGAGGGTCAGAGGTCGAGGGTCGAAAGTCGAAATTCAAGGGTCGAAAATGGGAAATATTAGTTTTTTATTAAACATTTCTAACTTTATTACTGTTAGTACAGAACATGCCTTAGGGCATAATTAGGTTCCTTTTTGTTTTTCGAGAAAGTGTAAAATTACTAAAACTATTCGAGAACATACGGTGCCGGTGGGGTGATTCGAAAATATATTGTATTTATTGTACTATCAGAACGAATCGGGTCCCAGCGCAGCAAAAATCTGTCACAATGGTCGTGAGATAATTCTGAACCGAACTAAAATCACCCTGTTATAAAGATTCGTGCTTCGTGCATGTTATTTTTGACAGAATAACTAAAGAAAGTTTCCATTTTATTACACTACAACGTTCTCGCAACTATATTATGAATATGAAACTGTCAATCGAACATGTGCACTTCCGGTGCAGACATGTAAACACGATGTTGTAAAATATATAAATATCAACTGTTTCTCGCACACCCTAACGCTTTAAACCTCCAAAACCATACGCGGTTTGAAGAGTATCGTTAAGTTGAAGTTTTGAGAATTTCAGAACTCTTTCGCCTCCAAGTCCAAGAGATAACATATTACCTATAGGCTATAGTCAGTTTCTCATGAGAGTGAAACGCCATTTTTGTATAATCGTCCGTGTTTGTATGTCTTGTATATTTTAAACTCCAATGTAAAGTAAAAGATGTATGCTTTCAAACATCAAACCTCGCATCAGTTCACAAACGAAACTTTCAGTTATACAGTACATAGCCATACGGCATAGCCATAGGCGAAATTTTTCAGTTTTGACAGCAAAACTAATTGTTTTGCCGCGTTTAATGGTTGTAAAACTTTTAAAATGGATAAAAATTTAGTATTTTCGACTTTCGACCCTCGACTTTTGACCCTCGACCTCGACTTTTGACCTCGACCTCGACTTTTGACCCTCGACCTCGACTTCTAAACCTCGACCCTCGACCTATGACCCTCGACCCTCGACACTCGACCATTACCCAAACTCGAAATTAATAATTGAAATCTCGCGGACGTTTTTAGATGTCGCCGTAGCTCTGTTTTACAACGGCACAATACAGATTATCACGTCTTGTATACAACGCTTACATTTCAAGCTGGGACAACTGTTATTTTAAATTGGGTCCTAGAACTTTTCTCAATTAAAACGCAATGTTAATTTTGATCATCAAACTGTATTATTTTCATACGATGGATAATAGACGACAAGTTTTCTTCCGCAATCATTTGGTTCAACGAGTTTGTTTGCCGTCGCCGTCGCGTTCCCATCCTACATGTTATGAATAATATAATATAAATAAATGTTAAGGTCGCTAATCACCGGTCCCTCACCTTCGTTAACGTCGGCGCCTTTACTCCCTTCTTTTAGCAATTATCTTGCAAAAAAGGAAATATATTTGCAAGAAATCATCAAATCAAGAAATGTTTGCTATTTCGCTGTCGTCTTACAGTCGTTATAATGCAAATTTTAAATTGGACCAATCAGTGTTGGCTATTCATGACTGTCCGCTATATTATGAGGTCAGTGAGGATGACTACCAACCGAAACACCGACAGCGACCCACGCCAGCGATCATTGATGAACTTTAGACTTCGCTAATGCTTTCCTTTTCCCGGGGGTAAATAGCTGGGCGGAATTAGTACCCTCGCACGGCGGTCCGCGCCGCTGGCTCGGGGATTAGAGTTTTACACATGCGCGGACAATGCTTGTAATTACTCATGAACAGAGGCATAGGAACCGGGGGCACAGGGGGCACGTGCCCCGTCCCCCCTCCCTCCCCTAATTTTTCAAAGGACCAAAATTGCCCTTTTTTGGAAAGTGCCTCTTTTGTACTAGCTAATGTTGTAAATATATTTACGTATGCCTTTTACATAAGCTATTGTTATGTTGTAAATACTATTCTGCATCATGTCAGGAAATCCAACGAAAAAAATTTATTGGAAATTTCGGAATCTTTTAAAAAAATCCCATCCAGAAAATCACATATTATTATTATTATTATTATCATCTTTATTAGGTTCAATTAATCATATATTACAAAGAAAACATATAAAATATTCAATCAAACTATTAATAGAATATATATAGACCCTAAATGGGCAAGGTATGAACGGGACTCAAAGAACCGTGCAAGATACCTTCCCAAACGTTATTAAAACTAATTTATGTCGCATTACACACACAAGACACAACTCTACACACACCTAGTGAACGACAGTTTACGTCCTATGACACGAACAGTCACGAAACAAGGACCACGGTACATTTCAAGTCATCATCATAAATAGAATCAACAATACTAGAGTATCTACGTTTAATTTTAACTAAACATTTAAAAGAACTAGGACTAGACACAGTGTCCAAACATCTTTACATGCAATGTTCCACAGTTTGACAACACGATTATAGTACGAAGATTGAAAAGTGCTTGTTCTACAAATTTGACTTTGAACAATGTACTTTGAGGTGTTACTCAGCCGAGTTCAACCGTGACTGACAAACGAGACACAGTTACTGACATCAAACATTAACATAACCAAACACAGCCTTGTACAGATACACCAAGTCCACGACCTCTTTGTCGAAGGTTAACGGCAGAAGGTCCAAGGCCAACATACATATAGTTGGACTTTATTTGGTGTAGTAACACTGGATTCTGTATCCTTACTGGCCATTTCTGGGAAGAACAATTTAGAACTGATAGAGTAATTCAATTCAAAAAAATAATGTTGGTTTAGTTTAGATTTCCTTCTGCAGTAACACTGGATCAATAAGAGATGATCCCCACTGGACGTCTGCATGGGAAGGACAGTTTGGAACTGATAGAGCTATCCAGTATAAATAAAGTTGGTTTAGTTTAGATTTCCTCGTGTAATAATTTCCAATACGCTTCTCTCGTATTCTCCCAAAATTCCCCGCGTGCATTATCACGCCATAAACGCACGCAACTCATTTTCTATATATTTCTTAAACAGGGGCCTGTCGGTAAGGAGTTTAAGTGATGCCCATATCCCCATTTACAAATTTGTAAAACTTGGAAAGTATAGCCAATTTTTAGGTGACCTAGTATGTAACTGGATAAGGCCCGTTTCAGACGCAGTACTCTTCATGTGCCGAACTTAATTGTATTAGATGCGACACAAGAACGGCAGTGATTCAAACGGCGTACCAAATACAATGTTATTGACAAGATCGGGGCGCATTCGCCAGCGAAACCTAAATAAAATTCAAAAAATAAGTTTATTTTTAGACTAAAGTTGAAGTTTGGCACATGAGTGGAGCGGCGTATGAATCAATGTCGCTCCAACGTCGCATAATGCGATAAGCTCTGCCGAATTACTTGTGTCGAACTTTTGCCGCTCCAAATTCTGCCGTACTTAATTGTTCATACGTCGATCTTCTGCCGTACCTAATTCATCAATTAAGTTCGGCACGCCGCACATGATAAGTACGCCGTCTGAAACGGGCTTTACAAATCCATATTCTATTGTCTGTGGTCATTGGTGTGTAAAATGCTTTGTCTGTCGGAAAAGAATACAACAGATCGCCGATGAATTATACGACCAGTAACTTATATGCTGTCTTTTTTTTTCATTATACGCAAGATCAGTTTTTGAAGCAATTATGAAGCAAACAATACATCAATATTTAAAACAAACTTACCTTCTTTAACGTTAGCGTCTTTGCACCCTTCGTTTAGTAATTCACTTTCCCTTTTTTCTGAAAACGAAGGCAAATGTTTACTATTTCGTTGTCGTCATGCACGTAGTCGTTCGATATTCATGAATTTAAAGTCGTTCGCTATTCACGAAATTTAAATGCTTTAATCGTATTTTGAGTTAATGCATGGGGAAAATTTGTTCAATTCTTAATTTCTGAAAATGTCAGACACGTTGCTTTAGTTTAAGCCCAGAGGAGGAATGAGGGTCTTCCCACAATGCATTGCATCTCATTATTATTCACAATTACGATTTTCAACGAACATTTGGCGAAAAGTTGTTGAAATACATTGCGATTTTTTGGCTCCGTATATCTCGTTTTTTCAAAGGTATGTTTTTATATTTGTATTATTTAAGAACCTAATTAAACTATTTTTGACTTGTTTGGTACAGGAATTGTTTTTTAGTTATGTTAATTACGTCTTGTAATTATGCTTGATTCGGGTCAGTGGACACGCCACAAAAGTGGCTTTCAAAAAATGCAGAAGCTATATTCATTTTTTTTAGGGGAAATTAAAATAAAACACGTCATCGAATTAAGGAAAGTTTGTTCTTTCAATTAGTACTTTAAAACTTAAAGTAGCTCGACGAAATTGACTAGTAATCACGGTTTGAAAATGGGGTACTTTTGCTATATTCTATCGCCGATGGCGGGAACAGATCGCGTGATAGTCATCATGGCGCGAAGGAAACTATTGTACAATTCGCTATTTTCATAGCTATTTTCCATGATAATTTTGAAACATACACATATATTTATGTTCCTACATACTTTAAGTTTAATGTAGCTTTTAAAATTAGATGTGCTTATGCTGCACTGACTGTATTTTTTCATTTTATTATAGAATTCGGCTATTTTGGAGTATATACTAGTAAAGGTGATACCCCAGAGAAATTAAACTTAATAATAAGAGTCAGAGACACAAAATTTCAGGTTTGAAGAATTCAACATCAAGTCAAACTTTGTTTCAGAGTCCTGGAACATCACCAAAGGTATAAAAGTACAAAGGTTTTTACGAACATAAAATACAGTACGACTAGATAGATAGATAGATAGATTTATTTAACCACGCTAACCTCGTCAACTACAGCTGATTTCCACGAGGGGCGTGAAAAACATTGTATTTTAAACCCTTTAAGCGGCAATGCGCCCTGATGCACCGTACTTTAGTGTTGTACTGTCTAACACCAGACAATTTTACTCCTCAAGTGGAGCGTGCTGCCACTCAATGTGTTAATGAGACAGTGAGATGTTAAAGTGCATTGTAACAGTAACATTGTATTTTAATGCTATTTGGCCTGTGAGAATTTCTGTCCATAGTTTTACGAGGCTTGGGGTTGCAACCCTCAAGTCATTGTTTAGTTGGGCAGAATTCTGTTTTAAAAATTGGGCAATTGTTTTAAGATTGACTTTAAACAGTATTTCTGAAAGTTTGCATAGGAGTTATCATTCCTTCTATTTTATACCTCTTGTTCATCTAATAAATAAGCTCATGACAATGTCGGGCAATTTCTGCTCACCCGTACGCCAATGATATTTTTCAATGCTGGGAGTGGCATTTCAGAGAACCAATAGAGCACAAATTTCCTGGACAAGCATGCCCACAATTCTGGTAAAAATCCATGAGTTTCTTTGTTGTTGTCTAATGGTGCTGGCACTGACATTGCCTCTCTCACTCTTGCTGTTTATTTTGTAGTTTCCTATATCAGAAAGATTAAACCGACTCCACCAAAAAAATTCCCAGTAAAACTTCATAAATGGACATTTGAGGACGATAAAGAATTAATTGAATTCATATCTGTTGCAGATAATCATGTAATGATTGCAACTGAAGAGGTTTACCAATTATGTAATACCTCTAGATTGTTTTAATACATTAAGCTAGAGCAAAAGCATCACCTTTCATATTGATAATAGAACAATATTGATAGCAGTAGATTACTGATAGGACACATATTGATAACAGTAGATTACCGAAATGTTTACCCTCTGTAAAGATTTTGTAATACAAATTAATACAATACTTAATCATATAATATTCATGTGTAATGGTGAAATGAATGTAATGCGACATTTTAAAAAACGTCTCTTTATCTGTGCACATAAATTTTTTTTAACTTAAAAACATTTTAATTATCTTTAATAAAATATTATGTTATTATTTTTTCGATTTTAATTAAAATAAATAAATTTTATAAACATAAATTATGTAGTGTGTGATCTTTTTATTAATTTGTGATGAGCAAGGGTACAAAGAGAACCCTGGCAAGTCTTTGTACAAAGAGAATCCTGGGTACAAGGTTGGGAAGACTATACACTGAAAATCATGAAAACCATACATAGATTGTCAAAAAACTGCAGAACTGATAAGATGGTGTCCATGGTATACCAATTAACACTTATGCTACAATCACGGAAGTGAGGAAAACACATGCAGTACAGGGGTGGGGCCAAGACTGTAACACTAGAAGCTCCCCAGCTCTATCCTTACAAATAAAAGAAATGTCAGTATCACACCAGACACCAATATACAATTTTGCAGCTTCTGCCAAACATTTTGTTTGAATGTTTTTATACCTATTGAGTGGCAGCACTCTCCCCCTGATGAGTAAATCACCTAGTGTTAGACAGAGTAAAATAATCTGGCGTTAGGCAGAGTAAAATGCAATGCATTACACAGTAGTCAATATAAATGCTGAATTTCCTCCATTTTATTCTCTACATTTCTGCCCCTCCTTCAGGTTCATCATCAACACTGCAACCACTGGGCGCTTTTAATTCCATTATTCGGTGTGTATGGATGTCCGTCAAGGCAAACAGGTTTATTGGTAAATTAATACAAGTACCACCAGTTGGCTGATGTAAATCTAGGGTCTAGCTATTTTGCGGGCTGCGGGTCAGGTTTTGCGGGCTGTGGGTTAAAACAATTGCGGGCCACGGGCCAAATTGCTGGCCTAACTAATTTTTTGTTGCATGCCATATATGGCATGCAACTTTCATTGGTGAGCGTACCGGTCACGTGGAAAATTCGTAAAATACGACAAATACCGAGTTTTTCCGACGAGCATTTCATCACTCATGCTCGAGGAAAGGCAAAGAAAAATGTTTGAGTGTTCGCGGAAAATTTACATAATTGAGCAGGTAGATAAAGCTTTGCTGGTTTTAATTTTCCTTATATTCTGTTATTTGTTGCGATTCTGGAGCAGTTGTGCTCGCAATAAAATATTAATCATAAAATGAATGATTATTTATCAGTCGCTTTTACTAATATTTATATCGTGAAGCCTGGCTACGCTATCAAAATACTCGATTTTTTATATATGCTCAAGATATACTATATTGTGTGCAAAACTTCAAACTACAGTACATTTTGTAAATAACATGAAATATATTAAAATATCAAACAATATTCTCATTATACTATTGAAATTTAATACAACGAAATAGTATTCTACGTCGATAATTTCAATCATAGTTTAATAATTATTTTCAATCTATAGTAATTCGCCGTTTCCATGTTTTTTTTTTATACTTTCGATAAAGCTACAATAAAGCTAAATTTGTAGGAAATGACATTATTTAGTTATAAAATAATATAAAAGGAAATCTAACAGTCAATCGCTTTCGATAAAACCTTGACCTTGTTTATATTACCGTCGTTTGCAACAAACGATGAACAGTCGCTCATAAAAACATTGCCTATTCGCGTGAGAATCTTAAGTTTCCTTATTTTGACATAATAGCTATTTTTCAATAAATATATTGATATTAAACTTATTGAATCAATATTTTAAGTTTCAGGCCAGTTGTACCAAAAGTCATAAGCGGTAGCGCATTATAACCAGGGCACAGAAAGGGTCATACAGAAGCCCAATTTCTTGGTTTATCCTATCATTTTCCAATGATTTTGGCGGTTAGCACTTTTTTCCATCCAGCAAACCGCCCTATCGAACTTCTAAAGTCGTTTTTTTAAATTTTTTTATTAATTCGATTAGGGTTAGAGTTAGGGCTGGGGTTAGGGTTAGGGGTTAGAGTAGGGACTAGGTGTAGGGTTTGTGTTAGTTACATAGCCATTTAAAGTCCGCTTTCCACTTCAACCGTATCGTACACGCGTAAAAACGCTCAGGTTGATGCAATACTGATGAAAACAGGATTGAACAATGTTTTGCTGCCCACATTGTTCATAGCTGTCAACAATATTGAACAATATTGTTACACCCGATTCAGGCTCAACAATAGTGTTCAATATTGTTGACAAGTGTGAACAATGTGGGCAGCAAAACATTGTTCAATCCTGTTGAGCAGCGGGCCCGGTGTTTTTTGCCGTGTACCGAAACGTAGCGTATTTCTTTGTTTCCTGAGCGCTAGAGTGGAACTAATGATTTCAACACAAAAGAAAATGCTACGATACGGTGGAAGTGGAAAACAGGTTTAACACCTCTTCTCTCTTCCGAAAATGACGTCAGGTCAGTTTGCTGGATGGAAAATAGTGCTACTATTAAATTAGGATTGGGGTACAGTTATCCCGGTCGAAACAGGTTTTAATGTCTGGTACGACTCATAAACTGAGATTCCATGATATTACAAAAAGAATGAATTTAATTAAGGAAAAATTCGTATGCATATGATTACGAATAGCATTAGACATAGAATATACTTCAAAGACAGAATATTTTGAATAATATTGTTATTTTCTTTACATTTTGACAATATTTTTTTAAAAATTCGTCAGGCCCGCAACTAGACACGCGGCTTGCAATCGTGTTAGCATTTTTCTGCCGCAGCCCGCATTTTTCTGCCCGCAGCCCGCATTTTTCGGCCCGCAGCCCGCATTTTTCGGCCCGCAGCCCGCATTTTTTGGCCCGCAGCCCGCATTTTTTGGCCCGCAGCCCGCAGTTTCGCCTCGCAGCCCGCATTTTTTGGCCTGCAGCCCGCAACCCGCAGAATAGTTAAACTCGTAAATCTATTGGTGGAAGTACACTGTCCAGCTCATCATCTTGACTATCTGGGTCACATGGTGGGATTGCTTGGGATGTTGGTGATGTTGAAATATCAAACTCCCCACAACATTGTTATATACTTTGTTACCTCCTTCCCGTGGATCATTGGGGTCGAAGAACTACATGATATGAAATAAAAATACGTTTAATACAGCTGTATTACAACAATTGTAAGCAAAATATATCAATCACATATCATAGATGACTGTATTTTATAGATTAAATTTAGGTATAATACAGTATGACAGGATTTTTATATTTCTATTTTATATATAAAATCATCAATACCTTAAAAACACAACTAGAGTGAATTTATTCCAGTGCAGGACTACCGCAATCAGCAAACAATTTCATCATTTTTTATCCCGTTAACCACAGCTGGACAGGGGCGGATCTAGGATTTTTCATACCTCAGTCAAAAATTTTTGGCGGACGGGGCGTTGTCAGCGCTGGGCGTGGTCTCGACTGGGCGTGAAAAAGTATTTAGATTAAAATTAAATTGATAAACTCAAACGAACATTTGATTCTTATCCATTGTAAGAAAAACTACAAATGCACAAAGATATATTGATCCTATTCCAATACAAAATTTTATGGATATATTACTATGATATAGTACATTAAAACTCAGTAGCAATTTAATAACATGTTTGCCTGTGGATTAATCAATCGTCATCATATTGATACTATACCTATAAGTGTATCATTGTAAAACGTGTAAAATCATATGGCAGCAAATGCATTAAGGAAATATACTGTTCTGTTACCAAAAACGCAGAACTATACAAATAATTGCTAGTAGCCTCAGATTAAAAAAAAACAACCAGATATTCATTAACTAAGTCAAACACTATTACATTAACAAGATATAAAGATGTTATGTCAAATATTAATAAACTAGTTACATGAGAATGGCTACCAGTCAATGAACTTTTCAAGCTAGCTTATTAAATATTTCACATCATCATGTTACACCAGACCAATGCGGTCTAACCATAGGAGTCTAACAAGCCGTGTCGATAGGCTATGGGCAAACAGTATTCTATAAGGCCGACATATTGTGTGATCGATGCATAAATATAAATAAATCTTAAATAAAACTTCACTATAAACACGAGAATCAACAAATGCTTACAATGTGGACATTGAATAAAACATATTTTAGCTTCTTGACGCGAGAATTATGCTAATACAGCATAGCGAATATTAAAATATCATATGTCAAACAATCATTAACAACACCGACGGCTTTGGTTCTTCGGTTTAATTAATATAAACTAAAGATACATCATTATAAAGCCATAAATTTCTCTACCTTATTGCAGTGCAAGCTTTGTCTTTCTTATCTCTAACATACTTCGGAATGTAGCTCTCTGCGCCAAAATTTCTAGACCTTTCTAGCGAGGCTTCTGCTTGTGTTGTTGATGGCGCTCACTTTGCCGTTCAGTAGCTCGTCAACAGAATTTGTCCGTGAAGCATCGATATTCTTCTCAAGCTCCGTATACAAACGTTGTAGAGATTCTAAATCGTTTGCCGCAATCGCAAACTGAATATTGTCGAAAATGTTTCCAGATATCGCTGGCAGAGATCGCTCGTAAAAATATAATAGTAAAATTTCTCACATGCCAGACGTTCGAAATAGTAAACATTCAGGAGGTATAAAACACCAAATGCCGTGTTGACGAATACCCCACGCTGCGAATCCGTCGAAAATATAAGCCAATGACAGTGCAGAATATTTTTAAATGGTTCAATCGGAAGACTCATACAGAGCCCCTGAATCTGCAAATCCGTCAGGCCTCCCCACAGATCCGTCGCAAATGGCTGTAACCATGGAAATGAGCGCGTCAGCCAATCAGATAGTCGGATTCAACCCCCGAATCCGTCAACATTCATGCGTAAGACCGCTGTTCGTGACTGACTAACATTACTTTGCCGAAACTCTGCCGCAGCATGAAACGTATAACTGGACTACGATTCAAAATTTTAATGACTCGATCTACTGGCCGCTATAGATAGCTGGAGTCGAATTTTTTTAATTAAGTAGGCAATTTTTACTTCAGTCGCGCGACTGACTTGACGACCCCTAGATCCGCCCCTGCTGGACAAAGGACTATTCTTCAAACTATCCGTAAAACTATAAACAAGAACCTCACGGCATTCAAGTTCATCACACGGTAATCCCCCCGGAATCAAGATTAAAGGCTGTTTTGACACACAATGAACAAACACAAGCTCATGTCCACCCAAAAACGAAGCTTTCTTTCCACAAATAGTGCAAAAATTCACCATTTTACAATTTTTTTCTATAAAATCTTTTCTGAATCTCTCGAAACCTCGAGGTGTAAACACAACAAAAGCCGACCGAACAATGACGGCGCAGAGCGAGAAATCAATAATATGTAATAAATCGCGCCTGACCGCGTTGCATGCCGGTATAGTGCTCACTCCTCCTCTGGTTTAAGTCTTTGACTATTCAAATTGGCCAAATACGCCGCGGAAGCTGATTAACTAATGGAATTTGAGTAATTAACGTTGTTTTATGAATAAATAATGATGTACAATGCATAAAACCCTAGTTTACAGGTTGTAACTGCTCTTTCTGTGCTGATCGCCAAGACAGAGAAAGTGCAAGATAAAGAAATTAGGACCGGAAAAGGGGGCGGGGGGGGGCGAGAAGGAGGGGGCTGCGTCAGGGTGTTGTTTACTCTTGTGTGTTGTAAAAACGCCCACCCTCCCACCCTTCTGTTTCCCATCCTTGTGGCTTTCTGCTGCGGATCCATTTCCGTGTTTCATTTGGAAACAATGGACCTTCCTTTTCCCCAATGCTTAATCAGTGATCCGTGGCGGAATGGCCATTTGGATATTTTACTATTCTTTTTTTCTAAAAAATCACCTATTTGCACGCTTAATTAATTCCTTTACCTAATATGCATATCGCTTCATAATTACATTATAAACTAGAGGGACTCAGAGACTGCATACCTCCGCCCGCTACTCGGAAGTGAAATGCAACCTTGGAATTTCCTAAGAAATCCACTTGGCAATTCTTAAGCATAAAAGATTTTAGGCCCCCGCGATTTGAAATCGAATTGCTAACAGATCATATTACTGTTGTTGTACTGTACTTGCAAAATTAAACTGATTAAGTGTCATTAAACAGTTTCTTTATGCATAAAATTTCCCTAAGTCAAGCTTTGATGCACTTGTGGGTTCAGCAGAGTGCTGAGGCATTCAAATTCTAACAACGCGTTAATTTCAATGCTTTGGGGTTTTTTTTGCGACATCCTTTATAGGCGAATATATGTCAATAAGTATATCGAATCATGCGAATAGAGTGCTCGGTACGAATTAAAGTAGAGCAAAGACAAACTTGAGTTAGCTACTTCGTTTAAAACATTTACTCACGACAAATTTGTTTCGTATGGCAAACTAGGATTGGCACACACATGAATGGTGATATCGCGTGTTTACATGATGTTTATAACCTATAGGTAACTTGAGCTATTATAAATTTACTTGCATGTGCTGCATGGTTTTGATATTATTGCTTTCCTGTGACGAATCTATAAGTTCATTGAATTGCAAAGACCTAGACTGCGAGCGGTCCCTCCTTTCCGCGGGTTTTAGATTTCCGGGCAAACGAAAGGAAAGGAGGGACTGCAGACAACACATCAAGAAATGAAATCCGCGTTGCCCACACAACGCAAAATTCCCATTGGTCGAAATCGATACGCCTGTCAATCAAATCTGATATGTAGTAATTATGCTATAAATAATTTCCAGACCGACCGAATGTTGGTTTTATACAGGGTGTGTCAAAATAAAGGTAATCGAACTTTAGCGCGCTATTGTGTCTGAATTACTGCGTATGAACGAAATTTTTGCATATTCGGAAAGATAAGGCTTTTAGCTGTTGAATGATATGTTCTTCATGCCAAATGGATAAGTAAGTACGCGAGTAAAATAAGTAAGTACGAGTCCGATAAAGAATGCTAGTCAGAATCGCATATTTTCACCGTTGTATTCGGTACTTTATATTAAGTTGATGAATTTCACTTCAGTAAACTATACGCACATATTCATAATTATTATTAAGTAGGAATAAATTTTATCTAAAGCCTGGCGCACACGATGCGATTTTAGTCGGCCGATAAAAATCGTTTGACATACCGATATACATCGGTATACTCCGCACACGATTACGAAAAAAATACGCTCCCTGAACTGTAGCCGCCATGTTGCCAAATAAATACAAGCACGTGATCACAGCATGGAATCTGATTGGTTGTACTTAAAATTCCACCGATAAAAATCGTATAATATCAAAACGTTTTGATGTTGTCCGATTAAAATCGAGCAACAAAAATCAGTTAAAAATGACACCGCACACACAACGATTTTGTTAGTTTTAGTCAAACCATTTTTATTGGCCGACTAAAATCGCATCGTGTGCCCAGGCTTAAGCTACGACAAGTTCGTGATTTATAATTGCCTTTTCTCTTTTGTTATGCACTGCTTTAATTAGGCACAGAGTCAGAGATAAAATATTCTATTCTGACTAACATTTTTTATCGGTCTCGTACTTGCTTATTTTTTCTCCACTTGGCATGAAAAAAATGCCATTCAACAGCTAAAAGCCTGATCGTTCCGAATATGAAAAAAATGTGTTCATACGCCGAGTAATTCACGTACAATACGCGCTGAAGGTCGATTACCTTTTTTGATACACTTTGTAAATAAACTTGACATTGACGGTTATATTTATGCAAAAGCGGAGCCAACTTGACATAAGGAAAAGTGGGAATATTTCGTTTCTTGATGTGTTGTCGGCGGTCCCCCCTTTCTCCGAGGGACTACTTGCGGTCTCATCCTCGTTCCCAGGGCTTCTCGGCTGCCTGCGTTGCCGTAAGCCCTGGGACAAGCCAAAGCAGAAGTGATTTGATTGGTCGTTGGAAATAGAGTGAAGTATGAAAAGTTTATTCATCAAGTGGATGTTTATATTCGGCAATATGGCTGCCTTCAAGGAGTGCGCGTTCGAAATACGAAGAAATACAAACGTATAATGCTTGTTTTCTATGGATTAATGGAGATAATTTGCAAACAGAAAGAAAGAAAATAACAAAATGGACAATTATAAAGTAGAAGTAAGCAACAATATCGAAGAAACGTCAATTATGAAGCCATTAAAAAGTTTCTTCATTTTAACATTTTCTTGTTATAAAGTTGCCTATTATTAAAACATTGTGCTCAAGTATAATTGTAAAATTTTACGCACACTGTAAATATAAAATGTTTAATAATATATATTTACGATAGTAAAGTTTTAATGGTGTAATATATTGTGTTTTATTAATTATTATGCTTTTGGTATTGGTCACTTGGCCTATTAATATACCCGCCTATATTTTAAAATGGCCCTATATTAAAATGGCCAATTGGAATTTTTAAATATAGCATATAGAATATTATAGGTGTATTTACTATTTCTGAATTTTCTCAGTTGTATTATTAGTGAGTAATTTTAATAGCTTTTAATTAAATACAGTGAATAAGCTTATAAGCATATTCAATTTCACCAGTCATTTGAATCCCTGCACCTTTGGCATACCAGAGGGGAATGCAAGGACAATCGCCTCTTATTCACTGGTCGGCTAGGAAAGGCTTTTACAGAACAGTAAAGGAATGGTTTGGGAAATTTCAAATAAAAATTCCAATTGAATACCTGGGGATGATAGGACCGAAGAAATTTACCTTGCCATTTTTTCCTGGCTGCAGGGGACTTCACTGAATTTCACACACCAAATTAAGTGAATGGCCCTGGTATGCCCGAGGTGGGGGTCTCAAATTCTTGTGTCATATTGGAAGAGATCATGAATTTACACTGTTTCCTGTCAACAGTTCAGAATAGAATGCTTATTCTGTTGACTTATTGCAAATCTTGTAAGAATTGAAATTATAAAATAAACTATTATTATTGACAAAACTGAAAATCTGTATATGTATATGCAGGCTTCTAGCCAGGAGACATCCTACCATGTCTGTATAAAAATTGATTTTAAACAAACCATTACAAAAATGACATATATTGAACTGGAAAACTTTTCATATTTTTAATGTGGAAATGTGTAGTAATTTTTACCCCACCTCCCTTACCATCACTCGGGTATACATCTTGTTGTGGTGGAGATTTAGATTGAACACCTGGATAGATACTAGAAAACGCTTAGTCACACGTCTGGATAATGGGAGGGGAGGGGGGGGGCAATTAACTCCCTGATGTGAAATTGTAAGAAATTTAAAAATTGACCAGTGATAACTTGACATTATGTAAGGGAGTCAAATTTGCTAACACTACCCTCCAATCATTGGCTATCCCATTTGGCCTCAAATGATTTGGCCCCTATCTGAAACAGAGTGTGCACTTGCATGTAGAAAATATATTGGAATGCAGAAAATATTGTTCTACTTTAATCTGAACACAAAAATTTCCCTGAAACAATTAACATACATTGGGCCATACAGTCATCAAGTCATGCACATAGTTTTGACTGTCAAATGTATAAAGCAGCATAGTGAGTTGCATTCATGGCCAAAGACATATTAGGTTAATTATTTTACATAATTATTTTTCGTCATTTGCCACGCATGTAATCGGTGAAGGATTCAGGATTATCCGATGCTATATAAAACGGTGTTCAATATTCATACTACATGATGGGCATATGGCCAAACAAACACCTTGTGCTTTTTTGCTCAAATTTACGCACGCATGATTTTGTGTACATAATATAGATTTAAATCTAGCAATTCAAATCCAAAACTCATGGGGTCATGCATGACATCTATCTATAATGTATATTTTCTTGAAATGTTAGGTGATTCATTGTTATTGCCGTTGTTGTAACCCAGTAAACAGACACACGCCGCCGTTTAGACATGTCATATGTCGTTCTTGTTCCTTTTATATACATACGATAGACGATAAAGATTCGAATTACTTCTCTTTAATTTCCAGTCCGGCTTTG